>OY723393.1:2786910-2894391 GCA_963210295.1 Ophion ellenae
TCGAGTTCAAACTTATCATTTCATTGAATATCAATCAAAAGTTAAGTAGGCCAAGATCCATGGAAAATTTGATTTCTCTGAAATATTTCTCATCAGTCTAATGGAAAAAAAGTTATTCCCCCATTGGCGTTTGCATTGTTGCATAAACGTAGCAAGACCTCGATAATATAAAATCCCAAAATGATATCGATGGCCGAATAAAAGAGCCGGTTTGATATACGTCCCGATGAGTCTGCGGGCGACGAAAGCAAATCGGTGTGGAATGGCGACGTTTCAAATGACTTTTTGTCGGAGCCAAGACCCGCGGTGACGACGAGTGGTGACTACAAAAGCTTCCGAGCGACGGAGCAAAGTGAAGGAGAAGGAATGAGGGGGCGCACTGAATCTTTCGTATTTCCTTTGTGTCTCCCTGCGCCCCCCCCCCCCCCCACCCAGCGTCATTCTCCCAGATGAAAAGCTGCACCGGCGACGCTTCTTTTTTCTTCCTTTTTGTTTTCGTCTGTTTTCACGTTCGTTCGTTCTTTTTCCGTTCTTCGTATCCGGGCATCCGAATAATCGGACGTTCAAACGCAATTAGTACTTTTGGTCTCGCTGGGAGATTTTTTTCTTCACCCCCGAGCTCTATTTCACGCGAAATCGTGTGTGTACGTCGAGCACGAAGCCCTCGAGCAATACTTCTGGTTCTTATCTACCTTTCGGCTGATAAGACTTCGACCTGACGGCTTGCCCCTTGAGGCTATCCCCGTGACGTTTCGCCTCAAACTTGTCACTCCACTATGCCTCGTTTCTGAGCAACCGAGACTGTTTCCCACAGTGGCTCTCTCCCAAAGCACTGCCCACACTTGCAAGAGGGCACAGGGAAACTGTGGAAAACCCGTGCTGATGCACAGACGGCGATTGACGGAATTTCCAATCGTCTTCAATGACGGCCAAGGCGTCCCATGTAGAGATTGACCGTTGGGCCTGGGACGGGCCTTCACAGTTAGCCTTTCTAGAATATTGGGCCGTGAGTATTTACCAATGAGGTGCCTTTGTAGAAATGATAAGAACGGCCCGATATCGGCCAACAGAGCCAACAATTATTGGGCCAATGATTTAATTCATTGTAGCGGCAATATTGGTGATTGCACTTGGCCCTATGTGGGCCCTCTTAAAGGGCCTATGTAGAAATTGACCACTGGCTCTATGATGGGCCTTCACAGTTGGTCTATCTAGAAGTTAGTCTATCTAGAATATTGAGCCGGAGTTTGTTTGGATTTGTTTGAGTGCGTGATAAATATTCAACCTATATCGGGCCAAGATTGGCCCGAGATTGGTCCTTATGGATACATATTTCATGGAATAACCTTGAAATAAATTGTGATTTGCGTATATGACAGGTTTCAAGATTGGCATATTTTACTTACTTATGTTGGTTATTTACAAATGCCAATAATAGGCCAAGACTTGATTGCAAAAACTGAACTACAAAATATAAACGATTAATATATGACGTGCCAGTTGTTTGCCTATTTTGGCACAATATACAGATAATGAATAACCCAAGGCTTAAATAAAATAAAAGCAGGTATGGTCTGACCCGCTTAGCCAATAAAGGGCTTAGATTAATTAAATGTAATTTCCAGTATTTTAGCATTGCTAGTTTGAAAATTGGCAAATTTCGATGAACTATCACGGCTGTTTATTGGTTTTGAAAGATGGGCCAGGATAATTTTTAGTAATGGGCCGATATTGTGCCGGTTCTCAATTTATAAGGGGACAATAATAGGCCAATGTAATTGCTTGTATTTTAGCACTACCAGTTTTTCAATTGGCAAATATAGTTCAACCATCACGGCTATTTATTGGTTTAAAACGATGGGCCGATATTGTGCCGGTTTTCAGTTTATAACGGAACAATATTGGGCCAATGGAATTGTCAGTATTTTAGTATCCCCATTTTTTAAATTGGCAAATTTAGTTTAACTATCACGGCTGTTTATTAGTTTTCAACGATGGGCCAGGACAGGCTTTAGGGATGGGCCGATATTGTGCCAGTTTTCCGTTTAGAGCGAAACAGTAATGGGCCGATATTATTTCTCTTTTGTTGGCTTATACGATGGTCCCAATATATTGGCCGGATCGTAACATTGGGCAACTCATGGCAACCTCTACATGGGGTTGAGCTGTTGGACACTTCCAAACGAATTGATAACTGATCTTGGAACGATCATAGCAAAGCCTTGGACAATCTCAGCACGCAGCTTTCCATAGTGGACCTGTGGTTTTTGTCATTCCAATTGACGTTCGTGGCAGATCTTTATTTTTACGTTTTTATTAGAAAGCGCTCGCTTTGTTCTTTATCTGGACTTTAATCTTCAATCTAAAGCTGAAATGAATGACTTCTGCGTTCCGCCTCCACTTTCAGTTCACACCGCTCAGCCCTACCGTGTGGCTAGCACAGTACCCTATAGTTTGTATCCTTTGGAAAGCCCTGCCAACGACCACCTTCAAACCTCGCTGTTGATGCTGCTTCTGAGCTCGTTTTTACCCCTTGTATGCGATGCTGTGCTGCGCGCTGAGCTGCCTGGGCGTTAAAGACAATAAACATGGATAGCGATGGCTGGAGGGCAATGGGAACAAGTTGGCGAGAGCGAGAGACATAAAGGGAGAGATTGAGGAAGACGGAGGGAGTAAAATCATGGGATTGAGGGCTCAGCTTGCTTTTACTCGAAAGAAATCGTTCGCCTTCCCCGTACGACTCTTTCAACCTTCTTTTCTCTGGGTTCACTTCTCCCTGGGCAGTCTCGCCCCAAGGATGGATAGGGGTGTGGATTAAATCGTATCCCCATCTCTCGCATCTTTCTCCATCCCTTTATATACCCTTGTACTAACTCGGAGAACTCGACTGGTCCTTCTTTTCTGCTCCCTCGCATTCGGGGAGTCTTGGGTAGACGCGAGCGGAATAGTACCGGCACGATTAAGTCTGCCAACCCCCATTCTCGTCTCGGGCTCATCCGTTATTGTCTTGTATACGTTAATACATACGTTTATATGCATACACACCCGGTATATGTATATATCGGGTTAGTCACTAGAAATATCACTAGAAGTTATTTAAGTTTTTGTATTTGTTTCCTTATTATGAGTTATTATTCAAAAGTTGCTATTTCAAATAATTATACGTTGTTTGGTAGATATTCCTTGAGGATTCCGGGTGTAGTTCTGAAAAGCCCATACCGCCGATTAATTTGTAATTCCGTGCACCCGTGTATTTTGGCTCGCCGATCACGAATATGATAGTGAAAATACCCGGAAAATTGATTTTCGAGGTCGAGACTGACGGACCTGATTAAAAAAAAAGTTTTCCTTATTTATCTTTATACATGTTGATTTTAGAGAAAAATGTTTCCCTTGAAATGTATAGCCTATAAAAAGATTGATCTTTTATGTTCTATACAGTTTTTGTCTAAAACCATTCTGTTTCGAGAAAAATGGGATAATGTTCCAATAAGTACATTTTGATAAACTCCATTAGTTTCGATATTATCTACTTACGCACTTTATCGCGGGAAGGTTGGAGTTTAGTCTTCAAAGGGCATGTTTATTTTTTGTCTTTTTGTATTTTTTTGTATTTTTTGCTTTTCTCATCGGGTTTGTTTGGGTTTGAAAACTAAACTCCAACCTTCTCGAGGTAAAGTGCGCAAGTAAATAATATCGAAACTAATGGAGTTTAGCAAAATATACTTGTTGGAGCATTATCTCATTTTCCTCGGAACAGAATGGCTTTAGACAAAACCTGTATGAAATATAAAAAATCAATCATTTCATAGGCTACAACTTTTGTCGGAAACATTTTTCTCTAAGATCAACATTTATTAAAATAAAGCAGAAAACTTTTTTGTGGGTTTTGATCTTGAAGATCAACTTTGCGGGTATTTTCGCTATCGTATTCGTGATGAGCGAATCAAAATGCACGGGTACACGAAATTCCTAATTAATCGGCGGTATGGGCTTTTCGGAACTTCATCCAGGATTCCTCTTTGTTTGAAAAAAAAGACTGCCTCCCCAATGCGTCGTTTCTCTTCATCTTCCACTTTTCGTACACCCTATGTATGCACACGTTGGGATTGAGGACCGTGTTCTATAAAATATTCCGCTGGTACTTCGGTACCGTACGCAATCGCTCCCCCGTGGGCGAACCACCCTCGCGAGTTCATCCGAGCTCCTCTTCGCTTCCAGCTCGTGTCTACTTTCCGTTTGTCGTGATGTGTGTTTTTGCGGACAGGAGTCTCGAACGTTCCAACAAGCTTGAAACGTAAGCTCGCTCGCGAAGATTGAAAACTTCGAGACGCTCGACAATAATCTTCCTCCTCGGGATACGTAGGAGAGAGAGAGAGAGGGAGAGAGGATTGGCAGAGTGATGAGAGAGCAAATGAAAATTACAGTAATCCAGATAATCCAACGGAGAATACGCTGCCGGTTTCGTATTTCTCGCGTTCCTTCGTATGCCCCTGCCATTCTGTACCTTTCACCCTTCACTCGTCAATTCACTATTTCCGGTTGTTAGGCGCCACCCCCCCCCCCCCCCCCCCCCCCATAGTGTTGCCCACGGCTGTGATGGGTTGGCACGAGGGCACAGGGAAACTCCGCAAAACCCGTGCCGATTGAGTGTCACTCGCGTTTATTATCGAAAACTTGGTAAAACTGCGGACACCCGAGTCAATCAGCAAGTGAATGGGTGGTTGGACGGTCACCCATCCAAGTACCGACCGAGGCCGCGATCGCGCACGTCCACTCATGTCGGCTCGTGTTGTCTCGAAAGTCCCAAGCAATTATCAAGATAGCTATAGGGTTGTGAGTGAAGCAGACAAGCGTTACATTTCTTCGATGACTTTTCATCAGTTTGTCTCGTAGAAAAGCTATGAAATTCATTATTTTGAACGAAAAAAAAAAAACGGACGGTCTGCAAGGAGACGCGAATTCTGCGGCTACGAGGATTTAATCCCCTCGGAGCCGTCTAACCTTCTTCGAGCCGTCGAGACTCGGCTGAAAACTCTGAAAATCGACGAGTAGAAAGGGAGAGATTGGAAGAGAAAGAGAGATTGGGCGAGCCGGAGAGTGCGAGAGAGAGAGAGAGGGGCAGAGGCAGACTGAGAGGCAAAAGTGTAAAAACTACTTTTCAAACTGACGTGCGAAGGTGAGAGTAAGCGCGAGCTTGTCGGTGAGATAAGAGGACGAACAACGTGGCACGGCTAAAGCAATACGTACATATACATACATGTGCAACACTCTGTACTTCACGTACATGCCTTGCCATATTATATATATACACATCTAGCTGATATACATCACAACAAAAAAGAATGGAGTGGATCTCCTAAGTTTCCTCCTATCCTTTCCTTCTCATCTTCGAGAAAGTGCTTTTTCCCTGCCGCAATCTTTTCACTCCCTTCGTACCATTTATTCATCTCGTCATACACTCGCCGGTTACATTGAATTATACTGAAAAGTCAACCCATGTAGAGATTGACCGTTGGGCCTGGGACGGGCCTTCACAGTTAGCCTTTCTAGAATATTGGGCCGTGAGTATTTGCCAATGAGGTGCCTTTGTAGAAATGATAAGAACGGCCCGATATCGGCCAACAGAGCCAACAATTATTGGGCCAATGATTTAATTCATTGTAGCGCCAATGTTAGTGATTGCACTTGGCCCTATGTGGGCCCTCTTAAAGGGCCTACGTAGAAATTGACCACTGGCTCTATGATGGGCCTTTACAGTTGGTCTATCTAGAAGTTAGTCTATCTAGAATATTGGGCCGTGAGTTTGTTTGGGTTTGTTTGGGTGCGTGATAAATATTCAACCTATATCGGGCCAAGATCGGCCCGAGATTGGTACTTATGGATACATATTTTATGGAATAACCTTGAAATAAATTGTGATTTGCGTATATGACAGGTTTCAAAATTGGCATATTTTACTTACTTATGTTGGTTATTTACAAATGCCAATAATAGGCCAAGACTTGATTACAAAAACTGAACTACAAAATATAGACGATTAATATATGACGTGCCAGTTATTCGCCTATTCTGGCACTATATACAGATAGTGAATAACCCAAGGCTTAAATAAAATAAAAGCAGGTATGGTCTGACCCACTTAGCCAATAAAGGGCTCAGATTAATTAAATGTAATTTCCAGTATTTTAGCATTGCCAGTTTGAAAATTGGCAAATTTCGATGAACTTTCACGGCTGTTTATTGGTTTTAACAGATGGGCCCGGATAGGTTTTAGTAATGCACTGATATTGTGGCAGTTCTCAATTTGTAACGGAACAATAATGGGCGAATGTAATTGGCAATACCTCAGCATCACCAGTTTAAAAATTGGGAAATATTGTTTATCTTTCATGACTGTTTAATGAATTTAAAACATGGGCCATGATAGGTTTTAACTATGGGCCGATATTGTGTCGGTTTTCAATTTAGAACAACACAATAATGAGCCAATGTGATAGCCAGTATTTTAGGGTTGCCAGCTTTAGGATTCGCAAATTTAGTTTAACTATCACTGCTGTTTATCGGTTTTGAAAGATGGGCCAGGATAATCTTTAGTAATGGGCCGATATTGTGCCGGTTCTCAATTTATAACGGGACAATAATGGGCCAATGTAATTGCTTGTATTTTAGCATTACCAGTTTTTAAATTGACAAATATTGTTCAACCATCACGGCTATTTATTGGTTTTAAACGATGGGCCGATATTGTGCCGGTTTTCAATTTATAACGGAACAATATTGGGCCAATGGAATTGTCAGTATTTTAGTATCCCCAGTTTTTAAATTGGCGAATTTAGTTTAACTATCACGGCTGTTTATTAGTTTTTAAAGATGGGCCAGGACACGCTTTAGGGATGGGCCAATATTGTACCAGTTTTCAGTTTAGAGCGGAACAGTAATGTGCCAATATTATTTCTCTTTTGTTGGCTTATACGATGGTCCCAATATTGGCCTGATCGTAACATTGGGCAACTCATGGCAACCTCTACATGGGAATAAGCGGCATATTCGGTAAAAGAGAATGAGTAAAGCGTATCGAGGACATCCCATTACCGTTTGGGTCAACAGGAGACAATCGGCGTCCTGGATCATTCGAGCCGAAAATCGAATGCTGGCACTGCCCTTTAGATCTGATCTTTCGAACTACTGACTTACAATCGGTTCCTTCCGATCACATCCAACATTGGAGCTTATCAAACAGAATTTCGCGCTGACGGAAGATAAATAAGTTAAAAACCGGTATTCACTTGTCGAATCTGCAGTACCTTCACTTTTATTTTTTAGTCCATTCCACTCCCTCGCTTTTGGATTTTCTAGTTTCTCAGGGTTGACAGGTTAGGTTTAGGGATTCGCTGCCCTGTCCTTTAGTCTCGAGTGTTCGAGGATGCGCCGATTCCTCATATATCTTTGTGTATGTACGTACGTTCAGCCAACGCGTTTCCTGGCACGTACGCATCTCGGTGATCCCGGGAACGGGGAATGCTGAAGGATAGACGGGACGAAAGAGCAAGCAATAGGAACGTATATCGTAAGAAAGCCAAGTCCCAGGAAGAATAAACAGAGAGGGAGATCGAAGGGAGCGACCGTAAGGCAAAAGACATGAAGGGAAACGGAGCGGTAGGCTGGAAAACGGGGGTAGAAGAGGTAATCGGTATAACGTGGAGTACCGTAGTCTGCATTCTCATGAACCTTCTTCTCTAGCTCCACCATATCAACCCGCTCATCTTCGCTCACCCAGTCACTTATTTGCTCCTCTTTTTTCCGTTCCTCATCCTTTCTGCCCTTCATGCGGGCAGAAGTCACTTGATATTCCGCCGAGTGGACCACCTTCCATTCACCGTCACGCGTGCAATCCGTTCTCAATAGGCTGGCGCGAACTTATCGTACTGTCACGCACCGAGGGAAAAAAAACCTTAGTTGAGCCGATCAAGAGTTGATCGGGGTAATTCTTCTTTGGAGCTGTTAGGCTTGAAGAAAGACAGGCAAGTTCCATTTAGATTTAGGATCAATCAAATGATTAATTTCAAATGGAAATCTTGTTTCATTAAATATCAAGTAAAAGGTTAGTAGCCCGAGACTTGAATAAATTTTGTTTGAGTCAAACTTGCGTTTTTCGTCTGGGTCTACTGCACAGCAGTCTATCTGCGCAGTTTTAATCCTCTAATCCGTGACACGGATGAAAAGATTCAGAAGGGAAAGTGCAGCGTTATAGATTCAGGCAGGTTTGTTCACCAGGAAAACGTGCAGTGAACGACGACCAATAAACGCTTGTATCGACAACTTGGACCTTTCTCCCGTTTGGCGGTACACGGAATCCACATTCACCATTGCAAAGTGTCGAATAGCTGTTTGACTGGCGAAAACCGGCTGCTAGCTGAGCTGCATACTCGAATGTATATTCGTGCGCTCGGCATTGAGCGCTGGGCAAACGTGAGTGGGAATTAACCCGTCGTTGCAACCCCTCGACCAAATACATCCGAAACCAAGCAGGCAGATTAAGCACGGAGTGCGATGACTTAATTCCCTTCCGTGTCCGGGGCTTACGCAGAGCGCAGAGAGAGGAGGAAGCACAGAGCCGGGAGGACGCAGCGAGGGTGCGTTGCGTAAAACACCCCTGGCGAGACCGAGCTTACTGCGAGCCGAGAGCGCTTTCCCATCGCTACAGTGGAAAGAGGTATCCGAAGATCTCGCATTTGCTGTATATAATGTTGTTTCGCCTGGCAAAGAAGCCATGTTGGCTTCCGAATCCCCCGGGGAGGGTAGAATCGAGGGCCGCGATTATATAGACCCCAAACAGTAGATAGATACAGGCCACCTCGAAGTATGCGTCAAATCCGTACGTGGTTCGATAGATGGCAAAATTCTGAAGAGAAAAGTCCTCATTCGTTTTTCTCGCCGCTGCAACGTTATGCAGATATTGATGAATTTCCGATAGCCAATCCGACCCGCCGCTGGTGTGAAACGTGCCGAGTACGGGGCGAAGAGCGTGCAGTGGCGAGCGCGCACCGCCCACTCGGTCCCGCGGGATAGGCTCATCCACAGTGGAGCCGAGGCCACCGCACGGGATTGGCTACCGTTGACTAA
This sequence comes from Ophion ellenae, assembly GCA_963210295.1. NCBI lineage: Eukaryota > Metazoa > Arthropoda > Insecta > Hymenoptera > Ichneumonidae > Ophion > Ophion ellenae. Next base: position 2,796,037 of record OY723393.1, read on the forward strand.
TTAATATCTGAGGAACGGTGCGTCTGAGCGAAATACGGAAGAGAACTTTTCGCTTTAGAATTGCATCATCTACCCATCTTGCAGTCACCTAACGAGACTTTTGAGACACCCTGTGTACACGAGTCTCCAATTAGTGAAGTAGGTACACATGTGATGATTACTATAGGGACCTCGCCAGCATCGACGGGGTAATGGATACTATTTACTCGGTACGCGCGCGTCAAAAGATACAAAACAAATTATCGACGGGAGAATTGTAGTCAGTCGTTTTCCATATCCGTCCTGCAAAGTTCTTCGAGGCTCTATGCATATTGCATTGCCGTAAAACACCCTTTCCACAGTACATTCCGTAAGATAAATAGAGAATTCCGATGGCGCAGATTCTCCGTAAAGCTACAGCAACATTCTTTATGATTCCGTTCACCGTGACGCCCCCCCCCCCTCTCCCGAGCATTTTCGTGCATACTTTGGCGTCCGAGGGTGGCACGGACAAACACACACCTCGAGAATACGAAATTCGGCGCCCCAAACGAAATACCATATAGTGGGCGATATCTCGATGGGACTCCATTGTTACTCGGAGACGACGAAAATAAAGAGGACCTTTCGTTTCTTTTCTTTTTCTTATCGACCGCTGCCTGACGGTCTTGTCGACAACGTCCTCGTGCTCGCAGAAGTACTTCCGGTCCCGACCTTTCTCCTGGCTCGTTTCCTCCGAACGAGCCGAATTTCGTGCTTTTTTTCACTCTCCTGTGAAATCAAGTATTCACAAGAGTAATGGGAGTTCCTTGGAAAATTTAATCTCACGCTTCGGTGCTCCGAAGCGTCCCGCTCTCGAAATACTTGCTCAACTTGTCGATGTGTAAAAATTCGAGAAGAGAGAGATGTCTTGTCGAGTGGATCTGGTATTTGAGATATTCTACTGTACTCAATACTGCACTAAGTGCATATCTGATAATGGGCGACGCACACGCGTGTATTAATTCTTTTTTTGTTGAAAGCTTCGGGCCTATGAAAAAACATACGTATGTAAATGTGAACACTCTTTCGTATTTTTCGATTTTTACTATTAGATTGAGTAATTTATGGTGAATTAAGGTTGTAGATCATTAATAAGGATCGGAAACAAAACTCGTATAGCCAAAGCTACCTTTTTTTTTTACATATTTGCAACACGCTACTGCGATGTAAAGGTTGACATCGTATATACATACATAGTATACATATATACTTTCCCCAAAGTACGGGGAAAAAACTCAAGTTCAAAATAAAAAACAAAATTAACAGATCACATATGGCGAACCGAAATGCAGAAATTAAATGAAATCGCATGGAACTCGGTAATCTGCGGGTTTTGAGGGATCGTTAATTACGAATCTCAGGTCGAAGAAATAAAAAAAAAAACGACGGGTCCAATATGGCGAACCGAAATGCAAAGTTTGATTCAATTCGAATTTGCGATTCTCAATTTAAACCTCAGATCCGTAATGAATGACCTCGAAAACCTCCAAACATCGAGTTTCGCCCGATTGCAAGAATTTTTGCATTTGATCCGCCATTTTGGATCCGCCATTTTGAATTTTTCCATTTTTTATCCCAGATTCGCAATCAGCAACCTCGAAAACCCTTGAATACCAAATTTTGTAATTTTCTGATTTTTTTTTTCGATAAATTTCACCCCGCGCTGATACCTGAGAAACCTCGATTTTCGTGAAAATTGACGGATCTCGATTTTCTCCAAAAGAACGGGGTTGCAACCCGAATAAAGAATAAAGGCAGCGATCTGCTATTTGGTGGAGTATTTCTACATACCCTGAACTAAAAAAAAACGCAAAAACCTTTGGTGCCTCTGCATTTGTTGTAATGTTATAGCATGATAAACAAAAAAGTGTAAAAATGGGCATTTTACACACTTTTAAACAATCAGTTTTACAATGTTGAAAACGGCTTCCGAAAAATACGAAAAATAAAGAGTTTTGTAGGGGGAAATCCAAGCTTTCCAACGATGCCGGTTTGGATGCTGTGCGATGATTTGGACCAGAGTTATGACCGGTCAAAGTTGAAAAATGCATTTTTTCGTAAAGCTGCGATAACTTGGCTAAAAAAAATCGCACAGAAATTGAAAAAAAAAACCAAATTGTTGGGAAAGATACAAGCTTTCGAATGGTCAAAACAGATTTTCGAAAAAAAAAATTCTGTTCCCCGTGTACCTTGTCAAACTCGAGCAAATTTTTTGATTTTATGTTTTGTTTTGTTTAACAACGAATTTCTTTATTTAAACGAAACGAAAAAAATTATTTATAATCAGATTATCAAAGTCGAAGGTTTACACTACAAAATGCTTTTTTTTTTCATTTTTTCTCCGACCATTTTTCACCGAGTTACAGCGGTTTGAAAAAGGGCTATTTTTCGTCGAAAAAATAGTGATCCCTTAATTGTTGCGCTTAGTGTATATATATATGTGTGTGTGTGTGTGTGTGTGTGTGTGTGTGTGTGTGTGTGTGTGTGTGCGCGCGCGCGCGCGCGCGCGCGTGTGTGTGTGTGTGTGTGTGTGTGTGTAGTTACAAGGAACTTAGAAGGAACATCACTTAAATGTTCACCCTCGATTTAATTGAAACTCATATATGTGATAGAGCATTAAAAACTATTAGAGTTTTCTTTTTTTATCGGCGGAAAAACGACTTTAAGCGACCACCCCTCAAAGAAAGGCGTGAGGAGGGGTTATGAAGGGCGTCGCCAAGAGTGGGGTGCTCTGCCCCCCTCCCCCAGAAATTTGGAAGCATGTAGGGGAAATCGGGACAAGATGATAACGCTAAGGCCATGTTCACATAAAACAATACGTATATGAGTCGGTCAACCTTAATTATTTTTTAAACTGATCGACATTCAGTAATCTTTAAATTTTGTAAGTAAAAAAATCGGTCTTTCTCATTTGTACCATACAATATATATTTTTCATTAAACCTTTATTTTTCTCATCTTACCCCGTATGCGGGGCAAGATGAAACAGCGCTGGGATAATGATGGGACACGAATTATTGGCATCTTTTGCATATAAAAGTGGTTTCATTCTCAATACTATAAATTTGATTAGCCAATCGTCTAAGTTCTGTAGGATTAGCCGGAATAAGCTTGCTTCCATATAATTTTGATAATTTGTAAGTTCTTTTTCTGCCCCTGGTAGAATTAACAAAAAATCACGCAATAACCTTGAACATTTTTGACAAACTGTTCTTAATATATTAATAATCAGTACTTTCATTGTGTTTACACCTACCTGTCTCCAATCAATCTCAGCAACTCAAATAAAGTGAAACGATGTTAAACTTTACGAAAAACTACATCGTTTTGTCAAAAAATCGATATTGTTTGCTCACTCGAGAAAACAATATCGATCGACCTCTCCCCCCCCCCCTAGAGTTTCGTAAGCATGTATATGAGGGTCTAAAATGTCTATAATTCATGTTTCCCCCATCTTGCCCCTCGGTCCATTAGCTGGCGCCGTCCTTGAGTGTTATCTAGCAGGTTCACCCACAAGCAGTCCACCGATCTGAATGAAACAAACCAAAATTCTTCTATAATGTAAAGCGATGGAAAATCAGCTCTGGAAGTATTGAGAAAAAATATAATTAAGGGGTGAAACGTCTTTGAGGGAAGGTTTCCCCTTTTAGAACCGTTTTTCCGCCGCTAAAAAAATACGTGTCTAATAGTTTTCAATGCTTCATCAAATATGTGAGTTTCAACAAAATCGAAGGCAGACGCTCAAGTGATGCTCCTTGTTAGTTATAAACCTAGTTTTTAGTGATGAATACATTTAAATGTTAAAACTCGTCCTAACTAGGTAAAACTAGTTGTAACGAAATGCAGCAGTTAAAAATGTTCCCCAATGAGGCTTGTTTGGGTTTGGAAGGATACGAAGGTACACCGACGGTAACTTGGGAACAGTTTCAACTGATTCATTTCGTAAGAACTAGTTTTTCCCAGTTAAAACTAGTTTTTAGTAAGATCCAAATTTATGTATCAGTAGATTATAGTTTTCACTGGGAAAAAATAGTTGCAATGAAAGCCCTCAGTCGAAACTAGTTTTCAGTAGGTGAACCGCGTTGAAACTGAAAACCGATTTTTTTACAGCAACATATAGTCCCTGGAGTATCCAAGCACCCTTATGTTAAAAAATATCATAGAGAAACTCAGTATAGTTTATTGACAGTTACATACATATATATATATATATATATATATATATATATATATATATATATATATATATATATATATATATATATATATATATATATATATATATATATATATTAGGGTGATTCGCTTCGGGGTAACTTTTTTTTACCCATCGTGCCCGAAAACCTTTAGTTGGTACCGAAAAACGAACTTTCGTGAAAGAGGGGTGTTGTCAAAAAATATTTAGAGGTCGCGAATCAAAATTGAAGGTTTCCCATTTGATTAACATTGAAAAAAATGTTTTTCTCATTATTAGTGTTACCATTCCGTGAATTTTGATATCGCGATATTTTCCAAGTGGGTTCTCATAGGAAATATGATACTCCACAATAAAGTTCCTTGAGCCATAGCCGTAAATTCAACCGTTTCAGCGGCATCATTATTTCAAGTGAATATTGTGCAAAATATCTATTCAAACGGCTGTAACGCCTAAGCTATTAGATATATCGAAAAAAATTCCGATGAGATATTTTTTTTAACAAAAAAAATCTATTTATTTTACTTCATCCACCCATAGCTGAGAAAGAGTTGAATTTTCGGGCTCGGCTTATAAGACTTTTTTGTAGAAAATTACTTTCTCCACAAAGTTCTCATCTGAATTTTTTTCGATATATCTAATAGCTTAGGCGTTACAGCCGTTTGAATAGATATTTTCATACAATATTCACTTGAAATAATGATACCGCTGAAACGGTTGAATTTACAGACATGGCTCAATGAACTTTATTGTAAAGTATCATATTTCCTATGAGAACCCACTTGGAAAATATCGCGATATCAAAATTCGCGGAATGGTAACACTAATAATGAGAAAAACATTTTTTTCAATGCTAATCAAATGGGAAACCTTCAATTTTGATTCGTGACCTCTAAATATTTTTTGACAACTCCCCCCTTTCACGAAACTTCGTTTTTGGGTACCGACTAAAGGTTTTCGGGCACGATGGGTCAGACAAAAAAAGTTACCCTGAAATGAATCACCCTAATATATATATATATATATATATATATATATATATATATATATATATATATATATATATATATAAACGCACATATGTACTAGAGCACGTATAATGGGCAAAAGAGGCCAGCGTGCTTCCTAGGGCGTTTTCTTGTTCGGGAAAGGTCATACGAAAGCTTCGAAAAGGGATGAAACATAGATACATACGTGTATTCATATACATAGGAGCGGGAGAGGGAGGGGGAGAGAGAGAGAGTGCTTTACAAGCAGCTGCTGTACCGAGAGTTGGGACGAACTTTTTTCTTTTTTTTTTTTCGCCAGAGCTTTCGGAAGTAGTCCGCATTCTCGTTATAAATTCTCTCGTTATAAATTCACGCGGCACTTGAGTCGAAAGGAGAGCTCGTGCGCGACTTCCGCTCACGTGCGCGCGCGTTCCAGATGTAACCACAGTGAGCGCTATCTTCGGTTCTTTCTTATTCGTCTAGTGTATATATATATATTTTGCCACAATTTTTTTCATCTCCTTTTTTGCATTCCTTTGAAAAGCCGGCTCACGCAAGTTCTCACCCGAGAACGAGAGAAGCGAAAGAGAGAGAGAGGAAGAGCGGGAGAAAAAAAAACGTTTCGTGCACCTACGCTGGCAGATTCGTATCTCTTATTTCGGTAGAGATGGACGCGTATATACGAAGCGAAATCCGGATTTACCAAGTCGACGAGCTCGTCGCGAAGAAACGAGATAAATGGGAATTGGAGCCCCCCCCCCCCACCCCCACCCTTCCGCTCTTCGTATTCGCCGCTCGTCTACTCGCCCTTCGACCCTTCGGTCAAAAACCTAAGGCGAATCCTCCTTGTGACGACAGGGTCGAGGAGACTCGCGAGGACAAGTCCGAGTCGAGGGTAGAACGAGACGAGAGTTGTATGAAGTGCGTGAATAGGACCCAGTCATGTGATCCAATTTCAATCATTCGTAGCTCTCACAATGCGTCCAATGTCATAAGCCATAGTCGTAATCCATTCTGCCACCGAAATCTAAGTCTCTTATCACAATTGCAAATCTCTCCGTAATACTTTATAGTTTCTCTTCTTCTTTTGCACGCAGCTGTTCGCCGGGACCGGATGTATGTTCAAGTCACACACGAAGGTATTGTCAACGTTTCGATTTCTCGAACCTCCCGCATCTGTGTCCGTAAATGTCTGTACAAAATAATAAGGTTGAAGTTTGCATCGTTGGTATGCAACGAATGTATTTTTTGTTGTTGCTATCAGGAGCTGGTTGACATCCAAATTTTTTTGAAAGTTGTAGAGGCTCCTAGAAGGCCTTGTGCGTTTTATAGGATTTTTTTAAAGCTCTGCAACTGAACTTTAGGATAACGTGTTTCCGGTGATAATAAAAGATTGTCGAAACTAAAAAATAATTTGGGGTGTATTCAACGATGCATGCTTCGCGACTCCAAAGATGATATATAATTTTTTTTATTTATAATTATATATTTTTTTTATTGATATAATTTTTTATTTATTGATGTAATTTTTTTGTAGTCTTTTTTATTGACACGAGCACACAATCGCAATTCTTTTTATAAGCACGGTAGAATGTTTTTTTTTCTGTATACTTTTTGTATATATATATAAAGGTAGATCAAAATGTAGCAGAATGATAACATCATTTGGGAAACGGGCCTTAGTGAAGATCGGGAAATGGTTGAATTTGATGAGAATTTATAGTCCAATATAATAACAATCAAATTTTGGTATTTTCAAAGCTACAGATTTTCAATTTGATGTTACGTTTCGAAATTTCAAAATGGTGAATAAAAATGAGAAGAAACATTTCATTTCCGCATTTCTACCCGATGTTTCAAATTCCGGAGTTATAAAATACCACGTTAAAATTCAGCTTCAGGGTAAAATATATTTGATGTTTATTCGAAAAAATGTTGGATGTTCATTCGAAAAAAAATGTTTGAGCTCCCATTTAAAACATGTTTGATGTTCATTCGAAAAAAACGTTTGAGGTCCAATTTTAGAAATGTGCAATGCCGAATTACCAAAATGTTGAAGTTCGAAAACGTTTGATATCTATTGTTAAAAATGTGTGACGTCTAATTGCTAAACTATTTGACGTCCAATTGCTAAAACTGGCCGATGTTCATTTTTTTTTAAATGTTTGATGTCCATTTTCAACAATGTTTGACGTTTAATTTCAAAAGGGTTTGATGCCGATTTTCTAAAATGTTTGATCCCCAACTCCAAAAGCGTTCGATGCCCAGCTTTAAAAATATTTGATGTCCATTAAAATAAAGAAAAATTGATACGAAACTCCTGAAATGCTTGATTTCCAAATTTCCTAAAGTAATTGATGTCCCGTTTCTAAAATGTTCGATTTCTAATTTTCTCAAATGTTTGATGCCCGACTCGAACTTCTTTTTTATATCCACCTCAGAAAATGTTTGGGTTCATTTTCGAAAATATTTGATACCCTATTTCTAAAATCGTCCATATCCATTTCTGACCATATTCGATATGCAATTAAAAAAAAGATGTTTGACGATTTTATTTGACGATGGTGCTGCAATAGTTTTTCGGGCGGGGTTTCCATTTGTCCCGTCGTTTTTTTTTCGGGGCTTACTTCGAACACGGCGTTATTAAGGCGTTACCCCCACTTGTAGCGCAAAAAACGCCTTTTTCATTAATTTTTTTTAAAGAAAACTACAAAACTTCTTTAATCGATCAATATACCATCTTAAAGCACACATCTTGAAGAACTTTCAGTAATTTTTTTATTGAAAAATATTACATTGTTTAGTGGCAAATGGCCGTCAATGAAATAATGTTTTTATATACACGGTTTGCGGTGACCAACATTGCGGCGAAGTGGATCATCTGAAGAAAAAAATGCGGATGGATTTAGTCAAATATAAGTATAAACTAGTCTTCAATCGAAGGATTTTAAGAAATATTCATTTTTCACAAAATGGCGGACAGTCAAAGTTAATGGTTCGATTTTAACGAAAAAAAAGCGGCCGTTTTTTGGCTATAAAACGGCCATTTTTTTTCGAAAAAAAATCGAACGATTAAAGACTACATTTTTATGTATTAAATAAGCCTGCAAAATTTCAAGAAGATCGGTTCATTAGTGTTCGAGTAATCTTGCTCACCGACTTCAGAAATGCCATTTTGAAAAAAACGCGTTTAAAGTTTCTCCTTCGACGCTCTTTCAACGCGGATTCTTCTCTTTCAACGCTCATATCTCGGTCAATTTTGTTCGGATCGACTTGAAATTTTCAGGACATATTCTCAGATACTTATACTTCAAAAAAATGCAATAAAAAAAAACATCGATTTTTTCAAAATCGCAAGTGGGGCTAACCCCTTAAGAAATTTCCATGAGAACTTCATCGACGCATCGCGGGGCCGTTTAACGGCGATAATGAACGCACGTACGTACATGCTTTTGCAACATCCAATCTTGCCTCATCTCGCGACCCATTCAGCCGTAATTCAGCGAACTGGCGTATATCTCACTCGCCCGGATAAATACGCGTCGGAATATAACGGGCAATGTAACCGGGGACTAATTAAACTAATGGGACACTTACGGGAAAACGCGGTCATCAGACTGCAGTGGATCGACACCGTCCGAAAGAATGCACATGTACTAATTGGATATCACCCTCTCTCTCTCTCCCTCTCTCTCTCTCTTTCTTGCCTCTCCACATGACTTGGCGATACTATGAGTAATTCATCCACTATGTATGTTCGTATGCACGAGCAACTATTGGGAATTCTGATGGGCGTGTGTGTTGCATAATTGGGCACATTCGTTCGCGCCGTTGTAATAATTGCGTTAACGCGATGACTGCAAAGCTCTCGTCGCTCCCCTCGCTCACACGTCAACGCTTACATATTCCACATATATGTATACATATATTTGCATTTGTACCTATGAATATTCATGTGGAGTCCTTGAGATGAGGAGGGATGAATTTCGATCGGGCAATTTCTAGAATCCCTTTAACGTAACTACCCTTCTTTGTCCTCGTCCGGATGAATTTTTATTTAATTGTTCTCAAACCCTTTTAACAAGACATTGTCGATGTCGTCCTAATTCATAGGATCAAAAAGGTATATATATATATATATTTCCGTAGTTCCTTCGTATACCCTCTCGAGCTTTTAGGATAGCAGCCATTTTACTTTTATCGGAGATACGTCACTTGCAATAAGGACGCTAAAGACAATTATCGCAATGACTGCACTGCCGAAGAGAAATATTTAATTTAAATAGGATCTATTTTAATCAAATAGGTTTTTTCCTTGTCTCACGGCCTACTACGATCTTATTTGTTTCAAAGATATTTTTTCATTTGTTGCAGCTATTCTTTTCAAATATTAAATCTATTTACATTGAATAAATGAAGATTCGATTCAAATAAATCTTTGTTTGCTTACAATGTACACTGTAAATCCAAGTGTACTATGTGCATAAAATATTTTCTAAATCCACAATGAAATTGAAACACCTATTTGAGAGTTTTACGACAACGATTTTGTATCGTAATTCGCAATTCCCTGGCCTTTTGAAACGATTTTTTTTTCGAAGAAAATATTTTACCTATATGGAATCGAACTTAGCACCTTCGTACTCATAGCTACGCACGCTGGCCCTGTACTACCGGGTGCTTGTAACATCTTGGTCGCTATAAATTCCTATAATTATTTGTCGTATCGCATAAACTATATTAATTAGTTAATATCATTGTGATAATGAGAGAGTTTTATCGAATAACATGCAATAGATTTTTCAAACATAACCTATATATATATAAAACAATTTTTCAAGAGTTTGGTTTGAATAAATAAATATATTAAAAATAAATAACTCCAATAATGGAATGCATCAGGAAAAATTTGATTTCACCAAAAATCTAGTCAGTTCAAATTTTTAAAAATCAAATAGACGCGGTTAGTTAATATCAGTGGAATTTTTCCGTAAGTGTGTATGAACTATTGTGCTTTGGCCAATGTTTCGATGGTCTTGATAGTTGCATCGTTGGAACGCGAGGTACAACATTTGTTTCTTGTTTATGTTCGTCATAACCCAAAATATTTTTTTGCAAATTTAGGTTACTATATGTTTCTGGAATCTTATGGCTCTGTAGAACTTGGAAAAAAAGGCGGATAAAAACGTTTGAGTGTTTCGTGTAGCCTAAAAGTGTTCACCCTTTTAATAACTAATACATTTTAATAATAATAAATTTAATAGTTAGAAAGAATTTAAATTATCGTGTTGCATTCCAACGGTGCGGAAATGAACATAATTTTTTTATGGAGAATTTTAGGCAGTCGCGTTATATCAAAGAAGCTTTTTGAAAAGGATTTTAAAAAACGTCGGAAAACAACAACTTAAAAAACTTAGGAAAAACCAACTTGGAAAAAATGCTAAAAGAAACTTAGAAAAACTCAACATAAAAAACTTCAAGTTCGGAAAAGTCCTGAAAGCCTTCGAAAAAAGTGCAAAAATTTGTTTGGGTTTGTTTGGGTTTGTTTGGGTTTGTTTGGGTTAAATGCTAAAAGAAACTTAGAAAAACTCAACATAAAAAAACTTCAAGTTCGGAAAAGTCCTGAAAGCCTTCGAAAAAAGTGCAAAAAATTGTTGAAAAAGAACCAACAACCAAACTATGTCGAAAAAAAACCCTCCTTGGGAAAAAAAAGTTAAAAAAATTATTTGAGTGATTCTCGGAGTTTAAAAGTGCCAAAAATTGGATCATAACGTGTTAACAATCTAAAAATGTTAATTTTTGTTTGCACTCCATTTATGCAAACTTCAACATCATATTGGAGGTGGAGTTAGAGTCTGAAAATTCAATAAAACAAACACTAATACCGCCTTTGTCGCCTCTTTATCTTTTCTTTTTAAATTTGCATAACTTCTGGACGCCATATGTCGACTGGCTCATTTTGTCCCGTGCGTAACGTTCATTCGACCATGATGGAGTTATCCATAGTTGAAGCAATGGAAGCGTGGCGTTTACGCCCGGGACCATACTCGCCCTTGGCTCTATCGTTAATTGGGTGATTGACGAGGGACCGACTCGTTTTCGTATTAATTTACGCGTTTGGAAAGCATCGACCAGTCGCCGGGCCATTCAACCGTGTGCGCCGTAGAGAGGTGTTGAAAAGGGCGGACAAAAAAACACGAATACAAATGATCGTCAGGTTCGTGGTGCGCGTCGGTGACACACGCTTGCCTAACGGGTGAATAATTTATCTATTTATTATCTGCGAAAATGAATCACGCGCTTTAATTGCGAGGGTGCGAAGCCATTTCATTCTGTTGGGTTGCAATGAGGTATGGACCCATTTTTTTTCGAAAAATTGTCGGGACGGAAAATTGCCGGGGCAACGGCAATGAAATTCGGGACCGAACTGGGTCTCAATAGAGAGATGGGAAATTCCGGAAGATTTTTAACCTTGATGAATTTTCATTTGACGTTCCACGTCCATATTAAAAAAAGCGGATATAAGTTCGAAAATGAAATATGCGGATTTAGGATAGGGAATCGAAATTCGATAACGGGGAAATTGCTAAAATCGTGATGCTTTCGAAGTTTGCATCGTTGGAACGCAAAATTCTTTTTTCCATTTTATTTCCCCGTTTTCATTACTATACAAAAGCTTCTTTTGCAGATTCAGGTTTTTGGTGTTCGAGTAAGCACCCTGATAAATGTTTGACTAATTTTCGCAGCTCAAATCTGCCGGAACAAAATTGCCAAGTTAGGCGGTGTACAGAAATTACGTAACGTCAAATCCCCCAATTTTATACCCCCCCCCCCCCCTATTCTGTCACGTAACGGGTGCTTTGTCGTCAATAATTGCGATTTTTATCATAGACATAACTAATGAAAGGAGAGGGTTTGCACTCATTTAAGGGGTTACCCCCACTTGCGATTTTGAAAAAATCGATTTTTTTATTGCATTTTTTTTAAGTATAAGTATCTGAGAATATGTCCTGAAAATTTCAAGTCGATCCGAACAAAATTGACTGAGATATGAGCGTTGAAAGAGAAGAATCCGCGTTGAAAGAGCGTCGAAGGAGAAACTTTAAACGCGTTTTTCTCAAAATGGCATTTCTGAAGTCGGTGAGCAAGATTACTCGAACACTAATGAACCGATCTTCTTGAAATTTTGCAGGCTTATTTAATACATAAAAATGTAGTCTTTAATGGTTCGATTTTTTTTTCGAAAAAAATGGCCGTTTTATAGCCAAAAAACGGCCGTTTTTTTCGTTAAAATCGAACCATTAACTTTGACTGTCCGCCATTTTGTGAAAAATGAATATTTTTTAAAATCCTTCGATTAAAGACTAGTTTATACTTATATTTGACTAAATCCATCCGCATTTTTTTCTTCGGATGATCCACTTCGCCGCAATGTTGGTCACCGCAAACCGTGTATATAAAAATATTATTTCATTGACGGCCATTTGCCATTAAACAATGTAATATTTTTCAATAAAAAAATTACTGAAAGTTCTTCAAGATGTGTTCTTTAAGATGGTATATTGATCGATTAAAAAGGTTTGTAGTTTTATTTTAAAAAATTCATGAAAAAGGCCTTTTTTTTGCGCTACAAGTGGGGGTAACGCCTTAATGAAGTATATATTCATCTACTTTTACACCGTTTTTTATTTAAAAATCTTTAAAATTAACCGGGATATATGCGTTGATTTGACGACGAAAAAAAATTCTCTTTATTGTCCCATCGATGTCTTTATGAAAGGTTATCTGTAAATAAAAAGTCAACAATTCATCGATATCTATACAAATGTAGCTATTATTCGTAGCCGTGTTTTATTTTGTTTTTTTTTGTACGAAATGCCGACAGTTCGGAAATTTTTTTCTATTTGCAAAGCCCTTTTTTGTATTCGAGCAGTCTTTCAAAATAGTAATTAACAAAATTTAAAAAACCGGCTACGATTTTATTTATTTAAAAAATGTATTAAATTTAAATTATTTATTACATTTGAACAATTTATTGAAATTTAAAAAAGCGGCTTCTTAGTCACTTCGATCACAAAAATGTCAACAAAAAAAAATTAAAAATCGGTTGATAAGTTTTTGAGTATTCGCTGGGACAAGGTCGAAAAAAGTAGTGAAAAAACGCGTTCAAAGTTTTCGTTCCGTTTTTCTTGATATAATGTTATGTTTTTTCTTGAATATTGATACTTACACTAAAGTATCTAGTCGCGGGCGATATGACCGTGCTTCATCGTCATTATATATCACAAAATAACAAGAGCCTGCACTTCGTCCATTGTGAACGATGCCACACCTGTAGGGACGTAGGGCACTAATCGGTCGCACTACCTGTTCTCACTAAAGTGACTGCAACTCCGTCAATTTTCGGACTTGTGAATAAAAATGTTGCCAACATTATTTTAAATATATGTACGTTCAAGAACTATAAAAAACACTAATTTTTTCTTCATCATATTTTGCTTGCTACAGCGACTTCCACCCTTAACTGACATTTCGTATGGAAACCTTTCAACTTTCCACGGTAAAATTGCGCGCAAGTTTATAATTAAAAACTTGAACATGCATACATTTGGCTATTTCTGGGAGTTCTAAAATCGTGACGTAACAAAATGGTGACGACACACCGCCACCATTTTTGAAGATTAATAAAAACAAATAACATGTAACAGTAAAAAGTATTGATAAAACATTCCCTAAATCTCAAAAATGGTGAAGAATTCTTTCCTTTAAAAAAAAACAAGAAAATCAGCAAATTATTTTCTCGCCTAGAGGTATCTCCCCCCTTAAGGTAGAACAAGCGCGCGCTCTTGATTTCTATAGATTTTGTTCAAATTCTAACCAGGCATTGCTCAAATCATTATGCATGTTCGAGTGAAATTTCAGAACAGTCGACTATTTAGATTGGAAGATAATGGGTTTCAAAATTACAACTTTTAACACTGCAGACCCTGCATTGACCGAAAGTCAGGTCACATAATTCGTCGTACCATTCTAGTGTGCTTATAAATTTTGAAAAAAAAAAAATAATTTTTCGATAGCAAACTAGTTAGGAATAGAGTGAAAAAAGTTTGGATTGCCTTAAGGGGTTATCCCCACTTGCGATTTTGAAAAAATCGATGTTTTTTTATTGCATTTTTTTGAAGTATAAGTATCTGAGAATATGTCCTGAAAATTTCAAGTCGATCCGAACAAAATTGACTGAGATATGAGCGTTGAAAGAGAAGGATCCGCGTTGAAAGAGCGTTGAAAGAGAAACTTTAAACGCGTTTTTCTCAAAATGGCATTTCTGAAGTCGGTGACCAAGATTACTCGGACACTAATGAACCGATCTTCTTGAAATTTTGCAGGCTTATTTAATACAAAAAATGTAGTCCTTAATCGTTCGATTTTTTTTTCGAAAAAATGGCCGTTTTATAGCCAAAAAACGGCCGTTTTTTTCGTTAAAATCGAACCATTAACTTTGACTGTCCGCCATTTTGTGAAAAATGAATATTTTTTAAAATCCTTCGATTAAAGACTAGTTTATACTTATATTTGACTAAATCCATCCGCATTTTTTTCTTCAGATGATCCACTTCGCCGCAATGTTGGTCACCGCAAACCGTGTATATAAAAACATTATTTCATTGACGGCCATTTGCCACTAAACAATGTAATATTTTTCAATAAAAAAATTACTGAAAGTTCTTCAAGATGTGTTCTTTAAGATGGTATATTGATCGATTAAAAAAGTTTTGTAGTTTTCTTTAAAAAAATTCATGAAAAAGGCCTTTTTTTACGCTACAAGTGGGGGTAACGCCTTAACTATTCAGTTTTACTAAAAACGAATCCTCACGGTAAATAATTTACCCTGCTAATCATTGCATCGTTGCTCGTTTGTCCTACACCCTAAATTGCGTCTTTAAAAAAGAAGGTCGCATTCCCAACGAACCAATGAAGAATAATTGCGCCCTCCGAATTAACGACGAGCTGAGACTCCCTTTTTTTCATTCGGGGTATTTATAGGAACGGCTGATTCAACTCGTTTTCGGAAACGATTGAGATTCATCATCCGTGCTTGCACTTCGAGGACTGCAGAAGTACGACTTATTCGATGCAATGCTCTCGTCTGGAAAATCCCCCTTAAATGGGTTAATAGGGAGGGGGTGGATGAACAACTGAGAGGTTTGTTCGGTATATTCTTCGCATTTTTCGTCACAGTGCCACGAGATGGCGAGGAAGAAAAATACCGGCGAATAAAGCGCGTTCCGTCTGTCTTCGTATAACGGCGTTGAACTGGCTTTAATTAAGTGACGTCATCGAGTCGTCGGGTCAATCAACGATATTTTGAGATAAACATTTCAGAGACTTCAGCGCGGCAGTCGAGTCTCGACTGGGCTCACCGCCAGAGGCGTTCTCGCATTTCTACGTCCCGGGCCGGTCTTCGACAACCGACGAGTCTCGTTGCTCCATCATAATTAACGAGATAATTAGTGTATCGAACTGCTCGTCTTGTCATCTCCCCGGGGAAAAAGATCCATCCGCGTTCTTGGCCGTTGCTAAGTGGAAAATCGTTAAATTTTACTCGCGGCATTATTTTCTTTAAATTGTCAAAATAAATTGGTTTAATGAAAAACAAATTATTCAAATGATGATAAATGTCGTGCAAAAAGTCGTATCGTTCGTCGACGTTGATCAGACTGGATGTTGTTCGTGGCTGTGTGAGTGTCTTTAATTGTTATTTTCGATGTTGCTTGGTTCATTTTTATCGCACAGTTTGCATCGTTGAAAGACGTAGAATTTTTTTTTTTCATTGACGGTTGGTTTTATTTATTGGGAAAACAATGTCGATCGTAGAGTTAGAAAGAAAAGAATTTTCTTTTTTGTTATGCCTCAACCCATGTAGAGGTTGCCATGAGTTGCCCAATGTTACGATCAGGCCAATATTGGGACCATCGTATTGGCCAACAAAAGAGAAATAATATTGGCCCATTACTGTTCCGCTCTAAACTGAAAACTGGCACAATATCGGCCCATCCCTAAAGCCTGTCCTGGCCCATCTTTAAAAACTGATAAACAGCCGTGATAGTTAAACTAAATTTGCCAATTTAAAAACTGGGGACACTAAAATACTGACAATTCCATTGGCCCAATATTGTTCCGTTATAAATTGAAAACCGGCAGAATATCGGCGCATCGTTTAAAACCAATAAATAGCCGTGATGGTTGAACTATATTTGTCAATTTAAATTACAAGCAATTACATTGGCCCATTATTGTCCCGTTATAAATTGAGAACCGGCACAATATCGGCCCATTACTAAAGATTATCCTGGCCCATCTTTCAAAACCAATTAACAGCAGTGATAGTTAAACTAAATTTGCCAATCCTAAAGCTGGCAATCCTAAAATACTGGCTATTACATTGGCTCATTATTGTCGCGTTCTAAATTGAAAAACAACACAATATCGGCCCATCTTTTAAATTAATTAAACAGTCATGATAGATAAACAATATTTGCCAATTTTTAAACTGGTGATGCTGAGGTACTGCCAATTACATTGGCCCATTATTGTTCCGTTACAAATTGAGAACTGCCACAATATCAGTCCATTACTAGAACCTATCCGGGCCCATCTGTTAAAACCAATAAACAGCCGTGAAAGTTCATCGAAATTTGCCAATTTTAAAACTCGCAATGCTAAAATACTGGAAATTACATTTAATTAATCTAAGCCCTTTATTGGCTAAGTGGGTCAGACCATACCTGCTTTTATTTTATGTAAGCCTTGGGTTATTCATTATCTGTATATTGTGCCAGAATGAGCAAATAACTGGCACGTCATATATTAATCGTCTATATTTTGTAGTTCAGTTTTTGTAATCGAGTCTTGGCCTATTATTGGCATTTATAAATAACCAACATAAGTAAGTAAAATATGCCAATTTTGAAACCTGTCATATACGCTAATCACTATTTATTTTAAGGTTATTCCATGAAATATGTATCCATAAGGACCAATCTCGTGCCAATCTTGACCCGATATAGGTTGAATATTTATCACGCACGCGAACAAACCCACGGCCCAATATTCTAGATAGACTAACTTCTAGATAGACCAACTGTGAAGGCCCATCATAGAGCCAGTGGTCAATTTCTACCTAGGCCCTTTAAGAGGGCCCACATAGGGCCAAGTGCAATCACCAACATTGCCGCTACAATGAATTAAATCATTGGCCCGATAATTGTTGGCTCTGTTGGCCGATATCGGGCCGTTCTTATCATTTCTACAAAGGCACCTCATTGGTAAATACTCACGGCCCAATATTCTAGAAAGGCTAACTGTGAAGGCCCGTCCCAGGCCCAACGGTCAATCTCTACATGGGAAGACATTTTTTGTTTTTGCAAATTTAGGTTGTAGAACTTAGTGGAAAAAAAAACGTCAAAAAAATTTAGGTTACCATAGCCAAGAAGTGCCAAAAAATTGGACGATAACAACGATAAAAAAATATCTAAATGACGTGAAAAGTAGAAGTTCCCTTTTTATATTTTTATTTCTTCGTTTTTGTTATTCCACGAAAGCCTCTTTTGCAGATTTACATTGCAAATCTCTAAATAACCAACTCGAAAATTATTGACGGATTTTCGTAGCGAAGAACTGCCAAAAGAAATTTGAGTTATCGAAGACTGATGATATCAATGGCGTTTCCGAACATGCAAACTTCAACTCCGTCGTAACTGATGTATCCCTCAACGAGTGCCGTCTGCAACGGAGTGTCTTTGCGATCGCGATTATTTATTTCGCAGCCCCGGTCCGCGATTTGCATTTATAGTACAACGGGGGGAAATCTTCGATTTTTTTTCCAGTTGGGGGATGCAATGTTCGTGGAACTACCCCGCGTACGTCTGGACGGGGGTGCACGAGCGTTTCGTCAGCACTGGGGTTACGAGTCTCGACCTCTCGTGCCTCCGCCGCCCCTCATCGAGGAGGACGAGGCGGGCATCGAACCGGAAACCGTCAGCCTACGCGAAGCCAACACCGCATCGCCTATAGGTAAGACTTATCTCTCTATTATTGTGGCGAACGAAAATAAAAAAAAACTCATTAAAAATACATGCAATCGCTTGTCGAACTTTCCTACTAACATTACGACGGCTGCAATTTCGCGCTTTCACATCGAATCGCAGTTGCAGACGAAACTGTCCAAAGATAGTTTTGTTTTTCGAAAAATCCCGTGCGGAAATTGCGTTAGGGTCAACACAGATTTGCCCCACGTTTATCAGGGCCCTTTTGCTCCTGTGGGCCCTTAAAGGGCGATCGCATTTTCACCGAGAGCCCTCAGCCGTAAGTTACCCTGTTACTAAATTACTAGAGTCGTTCAAGCTCGTGAAATCATAGGATTTTGAAAGAAAGGAAGTCTGGTTTGATAGCAATTCAAAATTTAGTATTTTCAACGATGTTGAATCTCGTCGTTGTGCGGGAAGATTCAAAATGGATTAAAATTCAAACGAAGATTTAATTTTCGAATTGCCATCCGGCATTTTGGATTTAGGACGTACGATATCAAATGAAAATTCCGCGGCGCCTAAAACCGCCGGACGTGCATAAAAAAAGATCAGTATGAAAACTTTCGATGTCCCGAATGTATAGATGTTTTTGCACCCCCCTAATTCTTCGCAAGTCCTGTTTTTAACTCAGCACGATTAGACAATTTTCCGCGCGGGATAATCATTTTTCAACCGAAAATCCCATCGTCAATCGTTATCGTGAATTAATAACAAATGTTCGCGAAGACAAAACCCAAAGTCAAACAAAAAATGTGGTCAATGTGTGCGCTAGTTGTTTTCGTTCTAACCACGTAGCCTAATGACATTTTCACTAGCGCAGACATTAAATCAAAATTAAGCACGTTCATTAATTATCAATTATCGTGCGACCCGTGGCATTTCTATTTTCCAATTGGCCAATCAATGATCGGCAAAGGTTTGTTTCAACCGCGAACGTCGAAAAAGAAAACATACTTCTATTAGGACAACAACGGCACTTAACAAGCCGTGTTCGCGAAAGATTGAATTTTGAATAAACTGTTGATGTCCACTCCTGTCATTGTTTCACGCGAACACCTCGCA
Organism: Ophion ellenae; assembly: GCA_963210295.1. Classification (NCBI taxonomy): domain Eukaryota; kingdom Metazoa; phylum Arthropoda; class Insecta; order Hymenoptera; family Ichneumonidae; genus Ophion; species Ophion ellenae. Next base: position 2,815,392 of record OY723393.1, read on the forward strand.
CGATGTTCAACGCGATGAGTTTAAAAAAGCTCAATACACGCTTCCACCGGTTCACGCTTCTCTTTTTCAAACACACAAAGCCCCAGCTCATTTGTCTCAGTGTCAAACAAGCCGTCAGTCTGTATCGCTTCGTTATTAACCGGCCGCACGTAATTGCGCCCGCTATTCGAGCTGGAATACACGAATTGAATAAAAATCCATAAAGGTGGATTCCATGGTGGCTCCACTGACGAGGATTCATAATTACAGCCCGGGCGCTCTTCAGACGAGCTGACATTTACATTATCGCGAGAGTTCCAGACTCTAATGGTTCGCTTGTTTGTATTTACGCAGCCCACCTGTAAATAGTCCATGTCCATTGACTCTCCGCAGCCCTAACGGTCGGAGTGAAAACGCGCATTAATTGCGCTTTGTCTCGATTGTCACTCTCGCGTTGGTGCGCAATGACATCCAACGCTGGAACAGCCACTGTGTCCCTTAACGAGCCTTTCATTGTTTTATCCGGTTGCCTCGAATCCGTCGCGGAAACGTCTTCAAAGGAATTGTCTTGTTTTTCTTTTTTTTTTTTAACGAACGGCAGGCAAGTACGGTTCACGGATTTACCGATATAAAAGTGCTGTTGTTAGTTTGCAATATAGCAGGCTCTGATAAAGAAACGAACGGCAAATGGATTGTAGTCGCGAGGGGGTGCGATTTAGGGTTGACGAGTTTCTCTTTGCGTAGTGGTGAAGTTTCGTGAGCAGGAAAAAGGGGCTGTATTTTGGGAAATTACTGCTCGTTAGTGGCATCAGTTTGGAAGCAAGTTGGGCCATTAAAACGAAGGTGGTAAATCAACAAACTTTTCCGGTCTCGGCTGCTCATGAAGTGCTGGCACAAGGGTGTCTTTCGATGGGCAAGATCAACTGGCAGCATTTCTGTAACTCGCTGCTTGTTACTAGCATCAGTCCAATAGCATGTTGAATCACCAAACCGATGGTAGTAAGTTACCAAAGCGCTGCTACTCTTCTACCCATGTGATGACGGTGAAAGCATGTTGGATATAAACCAATGCTAGTAACTCAACAAAATCTTGCTGCTCTTCGCTGCCCATAAAATGCTGCCCATAAAATGTACTAAGCTGCCCATAAAATGTACTAAGCTGCCCATAAAATGTACTAAGCCATTTGATGGGCTGGATCAAGCAACATTTTACTAATTTGCCGCATGTTACTGGTATCAATCCAGTACACTGTTGGATCACCAAACCGATGCTTGTCAGTTACTAAAACGCTGCTGCTGTTCTACCCATCGAATGTCTGCGGAAGCATGTTAGATCACCAAACCAATGCTAGTAAGTTAGCAGAATCTTGCTGCTCTTCGCTGCTCATGAAATGCTGGTCTAAAGACGTCGTTCAATGGGCGGAATCAAGCAACATTTTGGTAACTTGCTGCTCGCTACTGGCATAAATTCGTTAGAATGTTGGATTATCAAATCGATGCTAGTAAGTTACTGAATCGCTGCTACTCTTCTACCTATGAAACGCTGTTGAAAGTACACTGGCTCGCAAAACCAATGCTCATAAATTACCAAAACCCTGCTGTTCTTTGCTGCCCATGAAATGCTGGTCTGAGGATGTCACTTGATGGGGAGGGTCAAGTAGCAACTTTTTAGTAACTGGCTGCTTGTTACTCCCATCAGTCAAATAGCATATCGCATCACCGACCCAAAACCCACGCCAGTAAGTTACTAAAACGCTGCAGCTCTCCTACCCAGAAATGTGACCCTAAAACTCTTGACAACATCGGAACTGCTTGCGAAGGTTCGATAGCAATCCGCAAACAAAGTAGTGGAGTTCACGGAGGACCCTGTTTTATCCTCGTTATCCAGAGAGTGCGGTCTCCGTGGGGTTTATCGTAGAGTTTCACAATTCTTCCGCCGGATGGCGCCGCCCCGTTGTTTCAAACGACCGTCGATACTGCAGAGCCATGCAATGTCGGCGGCTGGTAAACGGCGAAGTCAGAAGCGGAGAAAGTCCGGTCGGAAAAGTTGATATCCTCCGAGAACTGTTTTATTAGCATTGGATCATAACGAGACTGGAAAAGCGCGTACAATTCGTATGCTCTAGTTTAATTACAGCCTTGGCTAAATACGAAACATGCATAGGTTACCAATGAACCTGCAACTCAATCAATTGATCTAGTGAACGGAAACATTTTACCCTTATTTTCCAAACTGCAAAGCTTCTTTGACTGCTGCATCGTCCATCTATCTGCATTAATGACAATTGCAAATTTTATCTTTCAATCCTTTTCCTTTTCATTGCTTCTCGAGTGCTTTAGGTTCAGTATTACTTTATAAACATCATGCACAACGATAGGAGAAAGATGAAACGGTTGAAGAAACGTTTCGAAAAATTGATAACCCTACAGCAGTGTTCTCTTTTGGTTCCTCCTATTTTTGACGCTTGCGGTGCCTTGGGCAATTTACGTTTTTACGTTGTGGAATTGATTGCGTTCGCGGTTCGGTTCCTTCCTCAATTTCATCACTCTCGGCGCTTCTATTATTACCGAAGCGTGTCAGGCTCGACGGCGGAATGTATTCCCACGTTCGTGTTACTCCAGCATAGGAAAAATGTATCGCCGGAGGAGCCAAAACTCCAGAAACCGGAATAGATCGGCCACGTTTGCGATCTGGAGGAGAGATCGAGGAGAATTGAGCAATAATCACTTGCGATATAATTAGCCAACGTTAGCTAACTCTCAGGAGACAATTTTTTTTTGTCAATGCTCTCAACTATTACAAGGCTTGATTATTCCACAGTCATCGAATTAAAATGAAGTTATGGATGAATGTCTTTGCAAGCTGAAAATGGGACGAAGGGGACATGACACCACGAGGAACCTTGTCGGAGGAAACGACACGATGCAGCGACGAGGCGAATTATCGTACAGGGTGGTAAAACTCGTTGAACGTTGATAATCGATAGGCCCGAAATATCTTTGTTAAATGGAATATGCAATCATCGGCCGTCATCCGTGAGAGCCCGATCGTTTATCGATATACGATTTTTTCGTTGTTGTTTTTCTTCATCATCGAGAAGAACGAGAGAAAATAGAAAAGAAAATGCGATAATCCCTTGAAGCATGGTGATTGGATTTTTTTTTCAATTAACAATCAAATGTTTCATTGTTTCGTGGTCTTTTTGAATTACAACGAAGTGGTGCGCGCTGATGAAAATCGCAATCCATATCGAGTACTCCATTTCCTGTTGCGACGTCATTAAGGTACGTGTGAAATGTTAAATCGTGATTGCGCAATCCACAACGACGTGATTATGGGATCCGTCGGTGATCCAAGTACGACGAAGGTTACATATGTATAACGTATATAAACAAGGTGTCCGCAAACTTGCGTCACACTTTCAGCCAACTGATAGAACGTGAAGTTCCAAAGGGAAAAGTCCTTATTCATTTTTCTCTCCGACGCACAGTTGCGCGGATACCAACGAATTAGTGACACCCAATCGGACGCATCGAATCAGCGCGCCCCGCCCATCCAGTTGAGCGCAAAGGCCCGGGCATACAGTATTCAGCCAGTCGAGTACACCGGATTGGCTGTCACTGATCGATTGATATCTCAGCAACGCTTCGTCGTATAGAAAATTACCCGAACACGTTTCTCCTCAGAATGTTAAGATCTAGCGGCCCTGCAAATGTCCCGGTTAATTTTTGGCACACCCCGTAGATAGCCGTATATACACGGATAGGTGTTTAAGCACATGTACGTTTATTAGTTTTCTCGCGTGCCTTCGTCGTCGAATCCGTCCAATGCCGCACTTTGATACAATCGTAACCGCTGGAATTAACGCGCGAGATGCCATATTTCGCTATGTACACTCGGCTTACAGTGATAAGCAAGCGCATACGTAATACGAGCAATGGGGGGGGGGGGGGGGGGGGGCTGGAAGGAACGACCTCGAAGACACGTTTATTTTCTTTCCTGCCGCTTCCATAAATGATTTTACTCGTGCGCCGCGCTTCTCGCAGAATTTACAAATACAACCGGAAATTTACCGTTTATTAGCGACCCCCCCCCCCCCCCCCATATTGCCCAGATCGTGAAGTGAATTCAATTTTTTTCATACTTCATTATAATAATATGGAACCAATTGAATCATTGACAATGCATAAAAAATCGCGCAGCAATGGCTCACAGAAGATTAAAAATGTGAAACAGGTAACAATTGCATTAATGTCAGATTTTTATCGAGAATTCGATCAGAACACGAAAAAAAAAAATGGTAGGCATCAAAATGTATGTTGGATCGATGATTGTGTCGTGTTATCGTCTCTCGGATGAGGCAAAGAAAGAAAGAAAAAAAAAATTTATTCTTATCTTGACCGACGACCGCATCCTCGGTCGCGAGAGCCACGAAGCACGTACCGAGTGCACGATGACGATTTTCAGCATCATCGCTATACGAACCGGCATTTCGTTTTAGTCTGGGCGTTGACTTCGTTCCTACAACTCAGTCGTTTCTCGCGGACTATAAATGCGTGATTTACCGATGGGGGGAGGGAGGGAAGGTACGGGGCGTTGCATTTTTTTTAATTGCCTTTTTTAAAAACTAATGAAACAATTAAATCAATGCAAATTAAAACTAAAGTGAAATTACATTTGAATTAAATTTAAATTAAATTGAAGGTAAATTAACTTGAATTCAAATTATCATGAAAAATGAATTAAACTGAAGAAAAATTATCTGATTCAAACGTTGACAAGAATACTTTCTTCTTGATTTTAACACGTGACAAGTCGGTCGATCTTTCGAAATTTCAATCGCGCGATTGAGCAAATCGCGTTTTCGCGCGATATCGCAAGAGAGAGAGAGAGAGACATAGAGAACGGCGTGACTTTTCCGCGCGCGTTTGCGCCTTCCCGGATACGCGCGATAAACTTGCCTGCTCGTCTCGTTGGAACACTCATCTCGTCGATGGTGTCACGCACACACACACGCACACACGCACACACACACACACACAAACAAACAAAACGTCGACGTCAACGACGACGATATTCGCGAAGCAAAACGCGCGCAATTGCACACAAAACGAGACGAGCTTATTCGCGCGGGCTTTTCAACGGTCTCTCGCTCGTCGGCGAGCAAAAGTAAAAACAAAAAATTTCCGTTTTTTTCTCCTCTCCAATTTTACGATGCCTTTGCGGCACTTGATAAATAAGTTTCGATCGCGTGACGTGCGTGAAACGACGACACATGGAGTTTCGCGATTCCGCGTGCGGTGAGAGGTGCAACGATGCGTGCGAAAAAGTGGCAAAAACACAGGAAAAATTAAAAATGCATAGAGGTTGACGAGAAACTCGTACCCGTTTTATGATTTTAATGACATTCGTTAATGTGGGACGTGGTGAGTGCGCGCGGTGAACCGTGGTGAAAAATCAAATCTAGCCGTTAAAATTCTCTTCGTGTTTAATAGCGCGATCAGTGATGTGCTGTGTCTTGCTTTTTTTGCATGTGTTATCGCTCTCTATTTTTTTTCAACATGTCCCTCTCTCTAGATTTTTTCAAGATCATTCTCCTCTTTTTTTCTTGATCTATCCCTCCCTTTTCTTTTCTCAAGATCTCTCTCTCTCTCTCTCTCTCTCTCTCTCTCTCTCTCTCTCTCTCTCTCTCTCTCTCTCTCCCCCTCCCTCCCTTTGAATTTGAATCCTTCGTTGAAGATTATGACAGCGAGAAACGTGGCGATTTCACCCACTTTTGGCCCAGAATGGAGGTGCTTTGGAGCAAAAGTCCAGATTAACGAATTGAGCGACTCGTTAGTATTTTGAGTTTCCGCTCCCAGGCATCTGCTTAACAATTCTTCTTTGGATAAATCCTCATAAATTGGCTTTATAACTTTTTGAACTGCTTCGGAAAGAGGCGGTTTATTGTGTTTGAATTGCTCAGCCTCTCCGAGAAGCTCATACCTGCTCCGTTCCAGGGCCGTAACTTGTGAACCACTTCGAATATCAAAAAATCCTCTGGCACACATTTTCTACACATGTTGTAGATGTCATTTATGAAAAAAAAAATCGATTTTCTCGACCCGAGAAACTAGAGGACTGCCTTAAGATCCCTCTCTTTCTCTCTCTCGTTCTTCTTTTTTATGATCTTTCTCCCTCTCACTCTCGTTCCCTGCTCGTTTATAAACCTCTATATATATATCCTTTTATTCAAAATTTCGCTCTCTCTCTTTTTCTTCGGGATCTCTCTCTTTCTCTCCCTATCCCACTGCTTTTTTTTCGCGATCGAGCGAAAATACATTTACCGTTTTAATGACAGTGCGCGTACGGGACGCATCACCCATGTTCCGGTTATGTGGCTCGTGTGATCGACGTTCTCGTCCCCGCGTTCCTATCCGCGAAAGTGCGCAAAACGACCTAGAGTGTACTATGTGCAAATGAAGCGACGAAAGAAAACACGATCCCCCGTCTCGTATCGCGTTAATCGAGGGAACTTTTTCTTTTTTTTTTTTCCTTTTTAATGCTCCAATCCCGTTTCCACCCCGACAATTATCGGTAAACGAGGCGAGTGGTCGGATCAATGGTTATCACAAGTGAGACAAGTGAGAACGTCGCGATCGTGGAGGAATTTTCTCTCGACCTATTGAAAAATGTCACGACTGCAAATATTTTACTCGCGAAACGAGTTATTCGGTCGCTGATGTCGCAACGCTCGTTCACTTCGAGTCGATCGAATAAAATCAGTATCAGGATATAACGGGCCGCTGGCTGATGAAAAATGGCGAACTACAGGAAGATGTGGAACTCCATAATAAGGCGGAAGAAGAAGGATAATTTTGAATGCGACATCGACGAGGATACGATGAGCGGTGACAGTAGCGTTTGTGAGTCACGAATCGAACGCACATTGCCGCATTGCTTCCTTCATCGCTTGAGGGAGATTACCCAGTCTAGAACCCGGAAAACGAGGCCGGATTTCGACTATTTTTTTATGGATACCCCGTTGGTGCAATGAAAATTCCGCTTAGTGGCCTTTATTCTACGTATCTTCAAGTATATTTACAATTTTTTTAACGTGATTTTGCAACAAAATTCGATGCTCGATGAAGCGAGTCACCTTTGTCCGATGGTGTCCTGCTGCCGGCAACAGTTCTCCAATTGTTTACCTTGAACATTTTTTTTCAATTATTTGAGTTTTAGATAAGATTTGCATGTTCGGAAAACAAATTGTCTTCGGTAAGAAAAATCGCCGAAGATAATTATTTTTACAAAAAGTTTTCAACATATCGTAAAACCCCTACGTAGTAGAATGTTGTTATTGGGATGCAAATAAAAATTCAATTGGATGCGTAAAGAATGGACAGTTGCTGGCCGCAGAACACTATCAGACAAAGGTGACTCGCTTCATCAAACTCCAATGCAGCCATTTTGTTACAAAATCGTGTGAATTTTTTTTAAAGATACTTGAAGATATGTGGAACGAATTAGACTATAGCTAAAAAATATTAAGGGGGAATTGTCTTTTTTTTTCGCAAAATTTACCGCTTTTTGGGAATTTTTTTGTGAAGAAAGTATACAACGGAAAACTTGTGAAACTTGGCATATAGTTTTATTGATCTGTTTACTACATACGAAAATTTTTTAAACAATTTCATCAAAAAATCCGCCTCCCACCCCCCTCGACGCGCGATGGTGCTTTTTTGATGGTGTGCACGATTACAGCCTTCACGTTTATCCTGCAACAAACACCCAAAAAGCATTTTACTTTAGACACATATAGCTATCGTTCGATGAAGGGGAAAAAAAATTGACGCTTTGGTGACGTTTTGCACTTGAAGTATCGATTTTTCGAAAAAAATTGATCGATTTTTTGTTATAAATAAAAAACTATGAAACGTATTGCTTTTTTGCTTCATCAAACGATAAAAGGATGTCAGCTGAGCATTCTGTCCAAATTTGAAGGCAATCGGTTGAATAGTTTTTGAGAAATCGTGCACACCATCAAAAAAGGACCATCGCGCGTCGAGGGGGGTGGGAGGCGGATTTTTTGATGAAATTGTTTAAAAAAATTTTTGTATGTAGTAAACAGATCAATAAAACTATATGCCAAGTTTCACAAGTTTTCCGTTGTATACTTTCTTCACAAAAAAATTCCCAAAAAGCGGTAAATTTTGCGAACAAAAAAGACAATCCCCCCTTAACGAACTAGGAACTATCGAACGGAATTTCCATTCCATCAACTGAGTATCTATAAAAAATTGTCGAAATTCACTTTTTTTTCGGGCTCTAGACAAGTAGCCTCTCTAAATCGCGCTTTGGACCTCGCTTCCTTCTTTTCGGTATATTCCTTGCTGCGCAAACTACCGAGCGCGCACGTACTCGATAAATCGATTTCTCGCATCGCGAATTGCCGACAAATTGTGCAAATCGTACACGTTGCGTACGTGCGGCTCTTCTCATAATTGGCAACGACCGCGTTGTCGCGCTGAGCATTGCGCTGAGCGTCGCGCTGTGCAGTTTTATCTCGCATTGACGCGCCCGACTCCTCGCACTCTCACAAAGCCCATTTTTGTTCTCTTCTCTCCGTAAATTACTGGGCCGAAATATCTCATGCCCTCGTTACTTTGCAATTAACTCGCGAGTTAGGCGCGATGACTTTATTAACCGTATACCATAAACGGATGTGAATTCCATGGTTCGTACGAAAGCACGAGAGCGTTGGAGAAAAAAACATACAGTACAATAAGAAAAAATGATAGGCGACTCGGTGTACCAATTATGATGGTGCATTTGACGATTTCTTTCGCTATTTAAGCAGCAAACAATGCATGACCTGATGTTGACATTCTAGTCGCTATGGGTTCGTTGAGAGATGCTCGTGACTCGCGTCCCACTGATCTTCATTCGCTTGACCTTGGAATATATGTATATACATATATATATATATATATATGGTGGCCTGGAAAGTGACGACGAAAAGGAAGATGTAGATGTCTTCTATCAATACCTATCCGAATCAACCCGATGTATGTTCGACCATCTTTTTTTACTTTTCGAGAAAAAAGCACTCTTTATTTTTCTCTTTTGTGTACCTACTTTCCTACGATTAAAAAAAACTCGTGTTATCGTTATGAAGTGCGCTGTTAAGCAATAACTACATGAACATGAACACTAACCTAAATGCCTTAGATTTTGATCAAAAGTTAAACAAAATAGGTTCAAAAGTCACTTTCTCAAGAGAGAAAAATTAGTCACTAAATTTAGATAACGAAAAAAAAAACGCTTATACTCGTCTAATCGACTCCCGATTGCTTTCAAAAACTTCCAAGAGGAACGTATATACGTAAGAGAAAAAAAAATTTAAGTAGGCTACCAGAACAATGGAAGGAAAAAATTTCAAATGCTGCTTTTATCGAAAACTAAAGAAGATCGTAGAACATATATGGGGTTGATTCGGATAGGTATTGATACGAGGCATCTTATTTCCTTTTTGAACCGCCGTTTTCGGGCCACCTTGTGTGTACACATATAGATATCGCGTACCATATGAAGTATAGCATCATATTTACTATATGATATACGTACTATTTTATTTATAGCATATACTGGTGTAGTGAATTTGTTTTGAATATATATATATATATATATATATATACGTATGTATGTATACTATATATTTGCATGTATATTACGTTATTAAAACAAATATCTACATATACAATGACGTTGAATATTGCATCGCTGGAATGCAACGAATATAAATTCTTCTTAATCACTCAAACTTTTTTCGCCCGATTTAGAATCTGGAAATCGCTTGAACGTTTCTACGTATTTCTGTTAGAAATTTGTAACCAAAATTTGCAAAAAAAAAGGCTTAAGGTGATGAAAAAAGCGTTTTTTTTTTCTTCAAATATATCGTTGCATTCCAACGATGCCAATTTAAACATCATTATATGACGATAATGAAGTTTGCATCGTCGGAATGCAACGAAAATTCTCTACAATTTTATTTTTTTATTTTCATTTTCCTCTTTGTCCAAAATCGATGTTTGCAAATTCAAGCTTGCAAATTCAAGCATATATTAGGAAGGAAAAACTCGTTCAACCGCGAGTCGGGCCTTGCACTATTAGAGTTCCGTACATATGACAAATTAACTTTAAAATTGGGTTCAGTTGTTTAAATACAGTATATGGTACATAATATAGAGAAGTTCCAAATTCCTAACTAGTTTAGTTTTTGAGATAAACCCCGTAACAAAAATGGTCTAAAACTGACAACTTTGACGGTCCGCCGTTTCTTATATTTAAAGATAAAAAAGAAAAAAATGTATTTGTACTCTGCTCGATGAGCTTTAAAAAATTAGAAACCACATGCCAGGGTAAGAAAAAAAATTCTGCTCCTTTTTCATGTATGGGACCGCCATGAAAAATAATTTTATTGGATTTCGAATTCAATATTCTGTTTTGGGCCAAAATTCTAAACAAAGTAAATAAAGCAAACTTCAATGCCACACAATACCGATACATATACGTATACCCATATATCACGTAGGTACTCCGTGAAACATGATAAGTTCGTATATTCGAGTTGGGGAATTGTAGTTTTTGAGGCAAGTACCCTACAATTGTCGTTAATTAATGCCGTTAATAGGGTCGAGTGCATCGAGGTCGGGTTTCGTGATGTTGTGTCGCAACAAGAACGACAACATCAGGATATAAAGTAGCTCGGTAGAGATATATATGGACGGCTTGAGATGCTCCCGGTGTGTCTTACCAGCACAAACATGAATAGGTACCTTTTTCTTCGCTGCTTTTTATTTTATTTTTATTCTCTCTCTCTCTCTCTCTCTCTCTCTCTCTCTCTCTCTCTCTCTCTCGCTTTCTCCCTCCCCTCCGGTCTGAGCATCGTGTAACGCAAGAACACAATGCTCGAGAGATCCGGCACACCGCTCGTGTAACGTGATATCTCGGTACAGCACTTTGGTTACGCGCGCGCAAACTAGCATGGTACAGTAATAGTGCGAAGGTTTTCGTCGCATAGGAGCGAGTTCTTGTGCATCTCGTGGCGAAACTCGAGGTGGAAAAAAAAACCTCCCTCGCCTAGAACTTATATTTTCGTATCGAGGGCTGAAGGAAGAGGAAAAAAGTAAAATGATAAGAAAAAAATAAATATGTTCAGATTGATTATATATCTCTATTTGTCCTTTTTTTTACCAATAATTTGAATCTTTTTCTAAATTGTATTTTTTCACAACGCGTTTTCGTCTTGAGATCGATGTGCCTTTGACGAAGGGCAATTCTTTTTTTTTTACTGAATCGTTTTATTTGTCCGTGAAATGTTTTTTTTTTTCAAGCTGGGCGACCCCTCGTGAGCGCGATTTCTCGACACGTGTTTGCCCCGACCCGTCATCTTGAGAAAAAGACGGGGCCGTTTTGTTAAAAGCGAATTGCCGGCGCTACGAGAGAAGAAAAAAACAAAAGAAGATTCCGCGTTTTGGTTTTTTTTCCAAGCCATTAAAGAAGGAAAGAAAGGAGAAAGGATACAGGAGATATGCATACATGTGCGAGAGGGGCGTGGCGGGGGGCGACGAAAGATTGCTGAGTGGCGTGAAGAGCTGGCGAAATTTCGCACGACATCGGTGACCTTTTTTCTTCTCCTTTTTAATCCTCGTTCGTTTTAGCACCAGAGATGCGTCCCACAGGACCCAAAACACAAGCAACTCGTCCCTTTTGTCCGCCGGAGCGATGAGTTATTTTTGCGCTGAAAACACACACGCGCAACGATCACTTTGTAAGCTTTACCATTTTTTTTCTTCCTTGACGTTGGGAAAACATATCTTGGAACGACTAATCATAGTTGTGACATTTGCAAACACTGACAAAAGAATGTAAAAAATGTCGCGTTATCCTGTAGCATGGGTTTTAATTTTTGTCCCTCGTATGATGCCAAAAAGTAGCTATGGATATTATGCACCCTATATATCATATAGTATATAATTATATCGTAAATTAGATTATATACAGGGTGGATCAATAACTATTAGCACCTTGGATATCTTCGAAACTATAAGGTTCACAGAAATATTTGCTCAAATGAAATTGCACAGTACAAAAGGGGCCCATAGCGATAATAGTTTTTTTGCAGGTGGAGGTACTTCGGACATTTAAAGGTCAACTCCATTTTTTTTTAATGGATTGGTATGTTTCTTTTCTGTATCATGAAAGAGAAGCTTAAAACGAGTTCAACGACCTATGACATAGGGTCATTGAAGGTCATAGAAAATACAGAAAGGCTGAAAGGAAAATACAGAAGGTCAAAGAAAATACAGAAATACATAGAAAATACAGAAAATACAGAAAGGTCATAGAAAATACAGAAAATACAGAAAGGCATACTTACAGTTTCGGTAGTAAATAAAATTACTACGTTTATAGTAAGTGTTCGAAATGACGACCATCAATATCAATGCAACATTGGACATATTATAAAACTTATATATATATATATATATATGATTAAAAAAATACTTATACTAATCCAAAAGGCTTCCAATTGTTTTTAAAAACTTCTAAGAGAAGAGTACATACATAAAAGAGAAACATAAATAAAAAAACTTATATGTATATATATATACATATAAGTTTTTTTATTTATGTTTCTCTTTTATGTATGTACTCTTCTCTTAGAAGTTTTTAAAAACAATTGGAAGCCTTTTGGATTAGTATAAGTATTTTTTTAATCATGTGAAATCGCGAGGGAAGTATGTACACAAAAGAGAAAGATAAACCAAAAAAAAAATCCGTAGAAGTGAAAAGATCGTAGGGCATGCGGGTGATTGACTGTATTGATACGAGGCACCTAAATTTTCCTTTCGGACGTCACTTTTCGCGCCACCCTCTATATGATCGTTTTGAAGTTTTCATAATCGAAACAACAAAATCCTTTTGTTTACTTTCGACATCGTTCAAAATTTGTACATTTGGAAAGTAGGTTGTAAAACTTGAATAAAAAAAAATTGTTAACAAAATTTTGAGCGCTTCCCGTAGCCTGGAACCGCTAGACTTGGTATGATAAGAAGTTGACAAAAAAAAAATTCGTTGCATCTCAACGTTGCTAATTTTAACGTCACGATGTATGCAAATGTCGTTGACACGCACGTGCATTTACGCGGATTGTCATTACACATGTCGACGTGGACAGTCAAGAAGTATCCACACATGCGAACAATGATTATCAGCCGTGCGTTAAGACAGTCTCGTTATTCCTCCCACGCGACTATTGGAGCCACATGAGTCATGGTCTGCTCGCCTCATACGGCTCTTCCGAACGATCCGCCATAACTAGTGAACAGTACACTCTCTTACTTGATTCCAATCCAACAGTAGAAACGTCTCTCTCTCTCTCTCTCTCTCTCTCTCTCTCTCTCTCTCTCTCTCTCTCTCTCTCTCTCTCTCTCTTTCTCTCTCTCTCTCATACGTAGCTACATCGGAATCCAGCATGTTAAATAATTGATGAAACTCATTGTTCCATTATTCTTTCGAGAACTTTCTCGCAGACATATATGGCGATTATCGTGATTGGCGAGATTGAAGCTTGCATCGTCGGAAATTATGTTAAAGTTTGCATCTTTGGAATGCAACGAAAATTCATTCTTCTCAGCTTAATTTTTGTTATCATCCAGGTTGTGAAAATAATCGCTAAAACATTTTTACGTTTCTTATTAGACATTTACGACGTCAATATGCAAATAAAGGTTTCGGGTAACGATAGAAATAGAAAAATTAAAAATGAATATATATATATATATATATATATATATATATATATATATATATATAGATATATATACACATATCGTTGCATTCAATCGATGCAAACTTATGACGTTGAAGTTAGCATCAACTTCGTACGTTGGAAACTTCAACGTCATAAGTTTACATCATTGGAAGGCAACGAAGATGAAGTTTTATTTAATAACCGAAATTTGTTTTCCCCGATTTGGGCTACAATAATCTTTCAAACGTTTTTTAGGGTCCTTATTAACAATCTACGACATAAATTGGCAAGAAAATCTTGTCGATAATAATGAAAATAAAGGAATAAAGGAAGAGAAAAAAAAAGAATCTTCATTGCATCGCAACGATGCAAACTTCAACACCGTTCATCCGGATCCAATGAAAATCATTTTTTCACAACAATTCAGAAGAAAATATAATCGGTAAAATCAGTAAAAAAAAAAAGAATCGCTAAGAGGTCGTGGCTTTACCGTTTTACCGTTTTACCGATTAGTTTTGCTTGCCGTTTTTTGAGATGTTGATTTGCAGATATTCGATCGTAATCGGGAAAAAAATATTTGGGATAATAATAAAAATAAGAAATATAAAATACAAAAAAGTTTTTCCGTTGCAAGCGAAAAGCGTCGAAATTTGTCTCGTGTAATTTTTATTGCCTCATTTTTATTATTTTTATTATTTTTTATTATTTTTTTATTTTTATTTTTGATTTTATTATCTTTTTTGAAATTTGAATTACCGATTTTCAAGTGAGTATCTCAAAAAAATACTTTGGGAATTCTCGTAGGTGAAAAATGGCGAAAAAAATTAAAGCTATTCGGAATTCTGATTAAATTGAGAAATATAAATTTTCTTTACGTCCCAACCATCTTCAATCTCATTCGACGCTTCCGCGAGTTACCGTTTCGAGACGTGGCACTTCAACTGCTAACTGTACTCGGCTATTAGCGATCATAGGCGAAGAAGAAGAGGAAAAGAAGAGCGCAGAAAATAACGCGAGCTCCTTAAGGGGGGTTACTCGGGCGCGTGTCGTACGTCAGTTGCCGGTTAATTGCGATCTCGCCTTCCGCTCTTTCTCACGGGACACTCTTGACGAAAGTTAAAACTAGATTCCAGAGTCCCGCTAAAAGTTGGCAGCCTTGGCGAGCGAATGGCGTTGAAGTTTGCTACGAAAGTTCGATCTTTAATTTTTTTTTATTTCTACATTTTTATTAAGATCGATTTTCATCCATCGAAATTTTTTCATCCATCGATGTCGTGGATCTCCAACGAGGAATAAACTTTCGTTGCATGCCAACTATGCAAACTTCAACATCTTTCGGGAGGAGGAGAAACACTTAGCTTAAACAAATGAAATCTCAATCGACAATATGGTTATTTTATATTGAATGCTTACAATGTGAAGGGTGTAACATAATTATTTACATTAAAAATAATAAAAATACGATGAGTGCTGAATATTTCGTAGTAAGTCTGTCGCGACTTCGATTTGTGGTGATATCGAGAGTGCGGACGGAGTCT
Organism: Ophion ellenae; assembly: GCA_963210295.1. NCBI lineage: Eukaryota > Metazoa > Arthropoda > Insecta > Hymenoptera > Ichneumonidae > Ophion > Ophion ellenae. The sequence goes on from OY723393.1 coordinate 2,830,708, forward strand.
CGAATGAATGAACGCCCACGCACCTCCGGTGCACTTTTCCTCCGGATTCATCCGTACCCGCGTCGGTTGGTAAACGTACAGGGTGTCCCAGAACTGTATGCGTTTCCTGAAATGGGGGCTTGCGGGTGAAATTCTGAGTTGATTGATATAAGCATGTGTGGGTCTCAGATCAACCCCTGAATTATTATTCATTTTTAAACGCGGGCCAATCAAGTGCGCCCGATACGCCGGCTCATCGGGCGCACCTGATTGGCCCGCCTTTAAAAATTAATAATAATTCAGGGGTTGATCTGAGACCCACACATGCTTATATCAATCAACTCAGAATTTCACCCGCAAGTCCCCATTTCAGGGAACGCAGTCAGTTCTGGGACACCCCGTATACAGGGTGTACCATTCAAGTCGTCACAGCGAAATATCCCGACAGGCATGCGTTTTAGGAAAAAGTGTTTCGAACAAAAGTTTCACGGTTTTGAGAAACGAAAATAATGGTGCTGGGAATTTTCATTTGGTCCCAATTTGCAAGGTTATTTCACGCTCAACTTTAGTTTTCAATATGGGAAGCTACATATTTTTTATTTCCGAGTAGTTTTTTGCACAACGAAATAGGTAACTTGTGTCTACATTTTTTTTTCTGTTTGTCTCAATTTTTTTTAGTTATCTTGGATACTTATTAAATATCTGAAATATCGCTTATCCACTCCAAAACTTTTTACACATTGCTGAGGCCACTCTGACGTCAATATTTATTTAATGTAATGATTTGATTTATTGTAAAATGTATTACCCTTTTTAAGGGTTATAAATAAAATGTCATGTGAATAGATCCGAGCCATGTTGTGATAGTTTTTTAAAAGGATGAGCGAAATGGAATAAAATCAAGTTAAACAATATATGTGCGTTTTCGTACTTTTCCGTTGGTCAACTTCGTATCAGCGAGAAGGGGGCGATAAGGGAAAAAAAGGGCTGCGTGTACGCGTGCGATAAAAAGAAATTCGTTTGCGTCGTTCATTTCCGGCTTTTCTCGCACTGTCACAAATTTCATCGCTGAGTTGTGTGCTTTTTTTCGCTTCGAAGCTTTTCCAACTTGTCTTTCTTTATCTGTTGACGTGGATGTGAAAAAAAAACGCGTGCAGGATGGAGACGAAAAAAAAAAAGAAAATGTGTTTCGCCAACAGTGCCGTTATTAAGGAAAGGAACAACTCTGCCGGCGAGAAGTGGATCATTGTCGTTCTGTCAGCGCGAGCAAAGGCGCACCATGGATCAGCAAGAGTTGTCGCATTTGCGCGAAATCGCCGTTAATCTCCTCCGAGTTCCGCAGAGTAAGTTTTATGCTTTCCTCGTGACTTTCCTCTCGTTGGGAAGTGCAAAGATAACACGCTGTCACAGCGGAGAGCGCGACTTTTTTATTTTTCTATTTTTCCCCGTGATGGATAGCTATTGATCCTCTTAAATATGATTCACGGCGAATTTGATCCAGTACTTTCATCCTCGATCATGTGATTCATCGAGGGATTTTTCTTGAGAAATAATATTCATGCTTTTGGCGTCGGAACAAGGGATATTGTAGATTCTTATGAATGTGAGATATTTAGTTGGGGAATGTTTTCCTGTGAGCTATATTTATCAATAAATTTGTTTATGTCTATACCGGGAAGCCTGCGTTCACGGGTGTGCACAAGTTTGGAGTCTAAAAAAAAGATCGATTGCAATATTTTTTTCTGACGAGAGTATTGAGATTACGTGGTCAGGATTTTACACGCAATTGATGCAGAGTGTTGCCAAGTATGAGTTTTTTTGCTTTGAAAAATATTGATAAACAATAAAGTTATAATTATTTGACTCGTAATAACTCAATAACGTAAAAATAAAAAAATTGTTGACTTTGTGGTAGATTTTAATCAATTAAAAAAAATACGTACCGTGGCTTGGAGTTACTTTGATCAATTTTGAAATGAAAATCAATATAATTCTTCAAATAATATCGCAAAAAAAGTTTCTTTAATGGGAACACCAGCTTTTATAAGACTTTTTATCTTTCAAATTACAATTTAAAATATTTAAAAATGAATGAGAAAAAAATTTAGTCGTCAGAGTTATACTGAGATTGGGTCACTTTGATACCCCCCTTTTTCTTAATGAGAATCGGAAGTAACCCCATAAAGAAGCATTCTTCCCAGAGAATAAAAAAACGGTCAATGGGATGGGACGTTACAACGATTTTTATTGTTTTGGGGTTACTTCCATCGAACAAATATGACACCTTTAAAAAATTTAGTCGTCAGAGTTATACTGTGATTGGGTCACTTTGATACCCCCCTTTTTCTTAATGAGAATCGGAAGTAACCCCATAAAGAAGCATTTTTCCCGAAGAATAAAAAAACGGTCAACGGGATGGGACGTTACAACGATTTTGATTGTTTTGGGTTTACTTTGATCGAACAAATATTACACCTTTGCTTTTCAAAATCAACTTTATTCATAAACAACTGGTATTTTATATTTATTTATGCGGTAATATATTCATAAACGTCGAAACATTAAAAAACTAGCAAAAACAATTTGTGATACTTATGTCTACTTAGGTATCTAAATCACAAAGCGAGATCAATTTTTTTTCATTAGGAACATGTTTCACTGAAACTAGGTCACGTACCAAATCACACTAATTGTAAGATAACAAATATCTAATAACAATTTGAAATTTTTTGTCTTACAATTTACGTCTTACACCGAGAAAAAAAAATCATATAACATTTTGATATTTTTTGTCTTGCAATTAGTGTGATTTGGTATAAAATTGCAGCCTTGTCGGTTAAGAAATGTTCCTACCGAACACATTAGAAACATTTCTTAACCTACAACTTAAACGATTATCAAAAGACGAAAATCTCTGAGAATACTCGGAGACTAGCAATAAAGATAATGAGTGAGGTGAAATTGATCAATGATCAATATTACCCCGTCGAAGCGATCAAAGACATCCCAGCGAAACAACTGTCGCCCAAAAAATATGTTTTTGAGGTTATGCCATACAACAAAGCATAATGGTGTGGTTTAATAAACTTCTGAGGAGGTGATTGTTACCAAAAACATGTAATTGCAGCACTCAACTTGTTATTTTTTAAGTTATTCAAGCATGAAGAACAGTTTAAATACATTACTTCCGTTTCTTATATTTTTACGGTCACTTAAACCCGTTCGTTCGTGCTGCGTCTGAGTGATGACATAGGGAGACATTCAGGCTTGCCAACCGTAAAAAAAAAACTTTCGATCGTGTTCAGGCACTTCGTAATTTGAATTTAAAAACAAAACAAAGTTTTTATCAAAGTAACTCCACGAATTAAAGTAACCCCAATCCACGGTACTCGTTGGTTTATGAAAAATTTGGAATATATTTTACGTCACAACGTAAAATTTACGTCGTAATATTCCATATTACGTCACAACGTAATATGGAATATTACGTTGTGACTTAAGATCCCTCCATGATGTATGGAATGCTTTGAAGCCGTCGGTTTGCTTGTTGTATAGTACAAAGCCACACCACATTTTTCACGCCTCATTGGTCATTTTGATTGTTGATTTTTCGATTTTTCCACACGTTACACCCATATACGGTCGCCTGTCGTAACAAAAATGCCAGCATTCAGTCATGAAACGGTTTGCTGATAATCGGCCAATAGTTCGTCGACGAGTATTGGGGTTCTGTAGGCGGATGAACGGCTTGCCAGATCTATGCCAGCCATTCGTGGGCCAATACTATCGCACCGATAATATGGCGATCAGCATTGGGGTATCGTAGGCGGATGAACGGCTTGCCAGATCTATGCCAGCCATTGGTGGGCCAATACCATCGCACCGATAATATGGCGATCAGCATTGGGTCATCGTAGGCGGATGAACGGCTTGCCAGATCTATTCCAGCCATTGATGGTTTGTTTTTGGGCGTTTTGCAAATGCAGGTCGTTAAACTGTAACACGTAAAAACAAGGGATAAGGTTTCGAAAAGCATATCCCACTGATGAAGCCGAAATTTTGCACCGACCTTCTTTTCAATATTTTGAGAGAACCTTTAAAAGGATATTGGCGACTAGCAATAGTTTTCGATATATCGTATATTGAAAGTTATTTATTGTACTGCGCTTCTACTATATTAAATAAACCCAAACAAACCCATCCCACATGGCAAGTGATATGCACATACGGGCGAGCACTGTTTGCCAGGAAGCAGCGCGGCCGGAGGAGTGGGGGGTATCTATCGGATATATAGATATACTCGTATGGCGTGAAATAATAAACTTTACAATGCGATATATCGAAAACTATTGCTAGTCGTCAAAAATCCGTTAACGGTTTCTCTTAGGATAATGCGAGGAAGTTCGGTGCAAAATTTCAGCTCGATGAGAGGAGTATGCTTTTCGAAACTACACCCAAAACGAGCGAGTTATTTTTACAGCCTAAATGGACCAAAAAAATTGTCGGTAAACTTTAATGTCACGAATAAAATTATCGGCATAAAAGTAAGGAACGAACAAACGATGGATTCTGTAAGTGTTAGAATGGCTAAGTGGGTAGGGCGCTCGACACTAGAACGAAAGGCGCAGCCCAAATAGGGTTTTACAATCGGCACAGTAATGGCCCACGTCTGGTTGCCAGAGAACCCTTAATAAAAACATCGTATTATTTAAATTACAAGCAAATGCAGGCCCCTTAAAATCGTATCAGCACCGCAGGTACCCTCATTTCTCAAATTAATTCACAACTATCTATCTTAATCCCCAATGTCGAACTAATTTCGCATTGCATTCGAAAATCAAAAAAAAATGTTAGTTGGCCAGCGCAAACAAATGTTCACCAATCAATCATTTTCTTTCTCCCCGTGCGTATCGCGAAATTTCTTTCGATTCATCCACCGGAAAGCAGCGGAGTGCACTTGTTCGTCGGGCCTGCCAAAAAGTATAAGCCTGCACGGAAGAATAATAGTGGTTGGAAAACGCGAACCGCTATTGGGCCATTTTCCGTTCTGCGGCTTTCTTCATCCCGCCATCCAGGCATTAGCCGTGCACATAAAAGTCGAACGACCGCCGATAAAATTTGCTGCCTCCCCAAAACCTGCATCGTAAATCGTATATGGGGCACGCTGAATCTTGCATATCGAGGGAGAGACGCACCAATTTCGTTGCAACGTCATGCGCGCTCTCTTTTTCTCCCGTCCGCAGAAACACTTGCGAGCTGCTGCACACTGTAAAAACAAATGCGTTGTTTCAAGACGTTTCACGTGTGTAATCGTGTCGCCGTTTTCAACACGGCAACTCATGTGTTGATGTCGAACGACACATTTTACGCGTGTTCTGTCAATAGGCTTCAAGGGTGTTTTAGCAAGTTCAAAGCGTGTTGTTTCGATACACTTTAGGCGTGTAAACGCTTGTCGCCAATTTCAACATGTTTAAAATGTGTTGATGGCTAAATCAACACACTTTTTGATGTGTACTTGTGGACGCTTGGGCATAACGTACAAGACGTCACGTAGGCATACGTTTAAAAATAAAGAAAAAAGGTTTCTCCGTTACTGGTGGTTTATTCCAATGGTTTACTACCATACTTGATGACTTCCAGTCGTCCTGAAATCAATTCCTGCGAATAAATTTTATTGTCCATACCCGGTTTCGAACCTACCTAACCTAGTTACTTCTATACCTAATACGTACGCTAACCATTGTGCTATCGGCTATACTTGCGGTTTTTCATCAAGAAACGGAATACATGGTTACATTGAACGAGAAGAGTAATAAAGACATTTCACATTTTATGTGTATGTGTCTACACCCAACACACATAAAATGTGAAATGTGAACAGAAATTTCCTTCACTCTGAACAGGCAATTTTCTTTGCACTGGACAGAAAAATTTGTCCGCAAAGAATAAAGAATTTTCTTTGCCCCAACAAGAAATTTCTCTCACTTTGAACATACAATTTTCTTTGCCCTCGACAAAAAAATTTGTCCACACAGAAAAACAAATTCCTTTGCCCCATACAAGCACTATTCTTCACTCCGAACAGAAAACTTTCTTAGCACTGGACAGAAAACTTGGTCTGCACAAAATAAAGAATTTGTTTTGCCCCAAACAAGCAATTTCCTTCACTCCGAACAAACAATTTTCTTCGCACTGGACAGAAAAATTGGTCCGCACAGAATAAAGAATTTTCTGTGCCTCGAACAACAAATTTCTCTCACTCCGAACTGACAATTTCCTTTGCCCCGAACAAGAAATTTCTCTCACTCCGAACAGACAATTTTCTTTGCCCGCAACAGAAAAATTTGTCCGCACAGAAAGAAAAATTCCTTTGCCCCGTACAAGCAATTTCCTCCATTCCGGACAGAAAACTTTCCTCGCACTGGATAGAAAAATTGGTCCGCACAGAATAAAAAATTTCGTTTGCCCCGTATAGGCAATTTCCTCCACTCCGGACAGAAAACCTTCTTTGCACTAGATAGAAAAAGTGGTCGGCACAGAATAAAAAATTTCGTTTGCCCCGAACAAGGAATTTTTTTCACTCCGGACAGAGAATTTACTTTGCCCTGGACAGAAAAATTGGCCTGCACAAAATAAAGTATTTCCTTTGCCCCGAACAAGAAATTTACTTCACTCCGGACAGAAAAGTTGGTCCGCACAGAATCAAAATTTCCTTTGCCCGGAACAACGAATTTCCTCCACTCCGCACAGAAAATTTCTTCCCACTGAACAGAAAACTTGGTACGCATAGAATTAAATTTGCACCCTAGAAGCATCTTTCTTCACTCTGGACAGAAACTTTTCTTAACAACGAACAAAATATTGATCCGCACAAAATAAAAAAAATTCTTCGCAGTGACACTTTACCAAAAAATTATTTTATATATACGTCAATAAACTGAGTGTTGCAATTACCATGGTTTCACAGAGCACATCATTTTCTTCATTCATGTAGGTGTGCACGACGAGCAAAAACTTATGTGTTTGGCTTTTAAAATAACACAATTCGCAATAGAAAAATTCTTTCGCAAGTTCGTACATAACGTAGCGAGGTTATAAAGCCGCCATATTGTCATATCAACTCACTGGACGCGTGTTGTTTGTGGTACACGCGTGCAAGTGAGTTGTTTCACGACGCTTTGTGTCGTTCGAGTCGCGTGTACCTACACTAAGTGTGTTGTTTGAAAGAAAATGGCTTGATTCGACACGCTTCATGTGTGTTACATTAAGCGTGTTCTACAGCAACATATTTAAAACGTGTTGTTACCAAGAATGGTATAGAGCGTATTGTTTCAACACGGTAAAATAAGTAAAACACGTAGTTTCAACGCGTTAATCAGGTCCTACACACGCTGTAGGCGTGTTGTGTGTTGCTTCAACACACCGACAACACGCTTATTTTTTACAGTGCAGCCATTGTTATGTGTGTGTGTGTATGGATGGACAACGAAAGAGGGAGGCAGAGCAAGAGAGAGAGAGAGTGAGGAAAGAGGAAGAGAGACAAGGAGGAAAATTTGGAGAGGCGGAGAATGGATAAAAATATCGTTTTTGGCACGAGACCAAGAGCCACAAGAAGATACCTTCATCTTTATGTCTCGCAAACATTGGAAAACCGTTCCCCCTGTGTTACGTCGTGTACAGACCAATAAGCGAAGCTCGAATACGAGAAAGATCGACGAGCGCATTCGGTCCACCGCACTGTCGTCTATAGATATAGGAAAATTTGACAATGAAATTATACAACTCTTGCACTAACCCAATTTCGTGTTGCATCAGTGCATTACGACGGTGTCGAAGTTTGCATCGTTGGACTGCAACGAAAATGCCTTTTTCCTCCTTTATTTCGTTATTTTCATTATCATGGAGAAAAGTGCTTTGCCAATTTATGTTGTAGATTCCCAATAATACGTGCAAAAATTGTGGTAGGGATTGAATTGGATTCCCATACTTGTCCCCGCTTGCTGATGGGGATCCAATGGGTCATCACATAGAATCTCTATACTGCAGCGTCACGTTCGCATATTGGATGATAATGGGGATTCCCCCATTGGAATCCAATGTACGAATCTATTTTGAATCCTGAAGGATTCCCACATTATCGAACAGAATCCGATACGGTTCTTGATGGTTCCCGTCGCATTCTGCACGTTGAATTTTCTGAACAAACTGTATGGACATGAAAAATGAGTGGATGTCAAAAAGTATAAATCTTATCTTCAAAAAGCATATTTTGAAATCGATTTGTATTACGTCAGTGAAAATCCACTGTAATTATCGTGTGTTATTTATTGAACTGCGATCTGACATGATACGACCATATACGTACACGCTCAAGAAGCGTGCAGGTTATGTGTCCAACAAATCCCGATAGAGATGTGGAAGCATCTTGGGATTTCCAACAAATTTGTACACGGGATTACGAAAGAATATATTTTTTTGAATGTTCAACAAATTCCGGTTCAGAGTTTCAAATACATAAATGCTGAGCCGAGGTGAATCGGGAAATAGCGTGGAATCCAGTTGGATTCCAATGTGGACTCCCTCTCGTCTCTATCAAATCCCTATGGGGATGTGGTAGAATCTGGGGACTCCCCAACACATTTCTGCGCGTGGATTAGGACGGCTGCGAACACAACGGAAGTTGTCTTAGATAGGAATAGAGTGATAGGAAAGGGGAAATATTATAATGATATGTTTTGGACATTGGAAGAAATTAATTTTCGTTGCGTCCAAAGCTGCAAATACCATGCACTCGAACATAAAAACTTGGTGCTCTGGTTACATTAACAAGTTGAAAATTGTTAAAAAAAGAATACCCCGAACATAAAAATTTACGAACGTTTAGCTGACGAAGGTTTTCATTTAATTCGAAGACGTCATCTGTCACTACCAAAATCTGTGTAGACGTACGGTGACATTTGTTCGAATATAATATTTCAGGCTGATGACTTTTCGGAAATACGTCATTTTTCGAGCATGACGTTCCCGGACTATGGCATGGCGTTGAAGTTTGCAACGTTGAAATGAAACGGAAGTTCTTTTTAATTTTTTGCATTTCTTTCTTTTATTGCAATGTATAATTTATATATATATATATATATATATATATATATATATATATATATATATATGCATATATATATATATATATATATATATATATGCATATATATATGCGTTGAGGAACACAACAATTCCTATAATTATTTGTTGTATCACATAACCTATATATATATATATATAAACAATTTAGTTGAATACACAGAATTTATCTATTTAATTCTTAAACATTTAAATTGAATAGATTTTTCGCAGAGACAAAAATTATTCTGTTTGATTGAATGAATGGTCCGTCTTGATTGCAATATACATCGAAGGGGTGGGGGGTAGAGAGGGGTGGAGAGAGAGGAATATATATATATATATATATATATATATATATATATATATGTATGTATGTATGTATGTATATATGTCTCCTCTCTCTCCACCCCTCTCTACCCCGCTCCCCTTCGATGTATATTGCAATCAAGACGGACCATTCATTCAATCAAACAGAATAATTTTTGTGTCTGCGAAAAATCTATTCAATTTAAATGTTTAAGAATTAAATAGATAAATTTAGTGTATACAACTAAATTGTTTATATATATATATATATATATATATATATATATATATATATATATATATATATATATATATAGGTTACGTTTGAAAGATCTATAGCATGATGTTCGATCAAACTCTCTCATCATCACAATGATATTAACCAATTAATATAGTTTATGTGATACAACAAATAATTATAGGAATTGTTGTGGTCTCATATGCGACGAAAATGCTACCCACACTCAGTAGCAAAGGGGCAGCGTGCCTATAGGTGGGTAGGTTCTAGGTTCGATCCCATGTGGGAGCAGAAATATTTTCTTCGAAAAAATCCATTCAGAAGGACAGGGAATGACGAATTATGATGAAAAATCATTGTGGTATAACTCTAAATTAAGTATTTTCATTTATTTTTGATTTATTAAATATTCTATTGAATGTTCTCAAAAATATATTTGAAACAAATAGGATAGTAGTAAAAAAAACCTATTTGATTTTAATAGATCCTGTTTCAATTAAATATTTTTTTGACAGTGCAATGAGGAATGTGATGAGATGGTGGTTTTCTAAGCAACAGTGAACTTCTCTCTTCGGACTGCATGTCAGGCCCTCACTTTTCACCCTGATCAGGCCTCGATTGTTTACCCTGATCAGACCGACATCAGGGAAAATGTCACAAAAATGATCAGGGCTTGATAAAAAATCCTGGCATGAAAACAAAATCAGGATGCCTGATCAGGCGTATTTTGAGGCCGGAGCAGGATTTCTACTCGGAAACATCATACTCTGCCAGCATACCGATTTTAAACAACGTGATTGATTGATTGCCTGGTCAAGTGACTTCGAAGCTTGTATCCTTGGAACGCAACGAAAAATGACTTGATTCGGATATTCCGCATTTTAGTTTTTTTTTCGGTCGATTTAGTCACTCACCGCCCCTCCTTTTACCAATTGAGTTATTTTCTCGAAACGTGCGTCTTAAAAATCTCCAAGACACCGTCCGTCTGCAACGCTGAACGATCGAACCTCTTGACGCAACTCTCGAGCGCCAAAAATATCCCAGCTGACGAAATCCGCGTGGAGGCGATTCTCGATCTTTAACTTTTGTAACTCAATGAACGATTCTTTGCATCGAACAGCTCAAAAACGCGGGAAAAACTACAAAACGCGACTCTGGAAGCGGATGACAGTATTTCTCCTCGCAAAAACTGCGTACTCAAGGCAGTAGTCTGCTTTAGAAGCCGAAAAAAAGCGTTTTTTCAGCAATTTTTTAGAAAGGGACGGAAATGATTGCGGTAAACGAAATTTTGAGACGATAGTGTATTATATTTAAGCTTCAAAAAACAATTTTTATTATTAAAAAATATTGAAATTTTTCAAAGTTGTAACGATTTTTCTGGGGCGCCTGGAGTCTGCACTTGTAAATCGGTGCCGGTGATGGAGGTCGTGCGATGCATCTGAAACAGTCGAACCAAATTTTCTTTCAGTTTTTATAAACTCCTTTTCTATATGAACTAAAAAAATACCGAAGAAATGATGAAATTCCAAATTTTTTCGAAGTTTGAAAAAAAAAATCACTTTTTTGAAAAAAACAAAATTCACTTTAAGTTGCAAAACAAGTAATTTAAATAGTACTTTTGTCCAACTTTTTTAGTTCAAATAGAAGATAATTTAATACTGAAGCTATATCACTTTGATTTTTTTCAAACGGACATATATTGTTTTTGCTATCGCCGGCACCGTTTTCTAAAACTTGTGAAAATGAAAACTCGAGAAAACGGGCTTTAAAGTTTTCGGTCCAAAAAAATATAAGTTTTTGGATACTTACACTAATTACATGTTAATCAGCTATCCCCGGGCCATACAATAATCCTTCCTCTTCTTCAAATCGATTTTTTGAAGCCTGTAAAGCAGACCACTGCCTTAAGATCCTCATCGCCACGAGAACAAAAAAAAGATAAAAAAAATAGTGAGAAAACCTTCAAATTCTTCGAGCGCGAAACTTTCGTGATTTTCGCAAGATTGTAAAATAATAGGTGCGTTAGTTGCGTGTTCTCGAGATCCGTATAAAGTCCGATGGGGGGGGGGGGGATTGTGAGGGGATCACCGTTGGGTTAAATTACACTCGGAAAAGGTGAGTAACCCAACTTGGTGTTCGAGTTTATTTACGCAGCGGGAGGATCCCGCGGCGTTAATTAAGCTGGCTATTAGGTAACTTCGCGCTCGCTGCACTCGCGCAAAGAACGTAATTTATGTAGAGGGTGACCCGAAAAGTGACGTCCGAAAGAAAAATGCACATGCCTCGTATCAGTACTTGTTCGAGTCATCTCCATCTATGCTCTATGATTTTTTTACTTTTCGAGAAAAATACATTTTGTAATTTTTCTCTTTTGCGTTTGTACTTTCCGCGCGATTTTTTTACTTGTGTTATCGTTATTAAGTGTACTGTTGAGCAATAAATGAATAACCAACTGAACACTAACGTAGGTGCGTTAGAGTTTGAGCGAAAGTTTAAAAAATTGGTCGGTGACAAAAATTCGAATGATAAAAAAAAATACTTATCGGTGCTAGTCAAAATGACTCCCAATGGCTTTCAAAAACTTTTAAGAGGGACGTACATACACAAAAAAATGCAATGAAAACATATGCTACAGGAAAACGCGAAGGAAAGAATTTTTTTGATGCTCTTTTCTCGAAAAATATATCGTAGAGCATACACGGAGATGATTTGGATAGGCATTGATAAGAGTCATCTAGATTTTTCTTTTGGATGTCACTTTTCGGCCACCCTGCCAACATTTTTAGCAATTCCTCCATTCGGTAAGCAAGAGAACAAACGATGTTGAAGTTTGAATCGTTGGAATCCAACGAGAATACATTCTTCTTAATTCGTCAAATTTGTTACGCTAATTTATGCTATCAAAGTTGCGTAAACGTTCCTGTGTATTATTATTAGAAATTTATTATCCCAATTTGCAAAAAAAAAGCTTTGGGTATTGATAGAAATAAAGAAGAAACAATATCGATGCATTCCAACGATGCCAATTTCAACGTCATCAAAAGCAAATGATCTTGCTGTTTCATTGGTTGCGATTTTCTCGGACACGAAGCAAAAACAAGCAAACTCTAACATGGAACTTGTTGAAACTTTTTTATGTGACAGAGTATTAAAAACTAAGAGACACGTATTTTTTTTTGTCGGCGGGAAAGCGGTTTTAAGGGGTGAAACGCACCTTCAAAAATGGGGATGTTTTTCATTTTTCGTCGATAACGGTACGAGCTATAAAAAAAATTCAAATTGCAACAACTTTTATGTTTCGCGTACTATACATTATACAGAACGAAACGTCATCGACGAAAAGCATCCCCATTTTTGAGGGTGCGTTTCACCCTTTAAAACCGTTTTTCCGCCGATAAAAAAAAACGTGTCTTAGTTTTTGATACTCTTCCACATGAAAAAAAATTTCAACAAAATCGGAGAAGAATACCAAAGTGGTGTTCCTTGTAAGATTGCTTTTTCCATTCCCTGCACGGCTCGCAGCACGCTGTCGAAGATTCGACGTTTTGGATTTTGGACACGCTGTAGATAGCGATTTCCCGAGCTGCCCGGAGGCGGGAACAGTGAGAAAAGTTTGGGCAATAGCCTCGTTCAACTTGGGATATAACTCTCGTCGAGTCTTTCGCTATGAAGATCATCTTTTTAAGGGGTCTTGTCACTTTAGACGCTAAAAAAGGTTATTTGCATGCATTTTTTGATATGTTTATATTATAGATATTGATATAAAAGTTGTCACACTAAATAACTTTCGAAATACATTTAATAAAATGTATTTATTCAAGTCATTATCTATACCAAAAATGGTAGTTGAAAAAATGTCCTTTAAAAATTGCAGGTCTGCGCTGTTGATGAAATCGCGGAGATGGATCATCCGAAACAAAAAAATCAAACAGTTTGAGATTCAGTATGTTAATAGCTATAGCGCATATCATACGATTTTTTATGTATGCAAAAATAACAAAATAGCGGACATTTTTCGAAAAAACAAAAAAACGTGTTTTTTTCACTGTTTTTGGCCAAAAAAATAGTGAATATCAAAATTTAATTTAAAAAAAAATGTGGTTCAAATTTCATAAGGATCGGTTCAGTAGTTTCGATGATTTTATCAACAAGGCGTCGAAAAACGTTGTTTCGAAAAAAACGCGTTTAAAGTTCGTTTGGGTTACACAAATACATGAAATTTTTTTAAAAAGTATTTCGAAAGCGTATTTATTAAGTGTAACAACTTTTATATTAATGTCTATAATACAAACCCATCAAAAAAATTCATGAAAAGAGCCTTTTTTAGCGTCTAAATTGAGAAGACCCCTTAATCACGTATACTGGAAGAGGAGAGAGCACCATGTGCCGAGTAAACGCGTCGGGTTTGTTCCGGGCCTAAACACAGAGACGCGCGTAGGAACAACGTGCAAACGATACGCGAGCTTTCACCGGATAATGGAAGCCTGGCGAAGAATCGGAGACTCCGAAAGTCCCGTGTGAATTACAAAATGTATGCCGAGTGATGAAACAATGAGAGGGATTTATTCCCGCAGAGGAGGCGAATGTTGAACGCGCGAAACGAGACTACTCTGAGATATTCCAGCGAGAAAATGCACTCGGTGTAATTTTTCAACGAGTCTCTTTGGTGCACAATGAATTTGTCGTTTATATGCTCCAGCCAATATTTCGTAAAGCGAAGATATTCGTAGGATATTGATTTCGCAGGCGGACAATGCGATTGTCGTAAGATTTGATTTGGTAGAAACAATGATGTTGAAGTTTGAAAACTTTTGCCGAAAATTGGGTTTTTCGGGAATATTTTTTTTAACTATCAATTTATAGCAGGCGAGAGCCGGATTTTCGAAATCAGTGATGAATTTCACATCGGATAGGGTGTTTGGAAAATGAAAAATGGACAAATTTTATTTTGCCCACCATTTGGCTGGTTTCGCAAAAATGCCGAAATGGCAATTTTTCGATTGGCCATACCTAAGCTGATAATTAATCAATAGGGGTTTATAACGAAGGTTTAGAAAATGATCTTGACAGACTTAGAGAAGTGCGGTGGATGCATCCCAATATATCAATTAGTTTTTCCGAAAAGTGCACGTGAAAAATGACTGAAAAATTGGTAAAAATCGATGGCCAGGCTTTGAATTTCCGCCAAAAATCGAAAAGCAATCGGAGCTTGATGAATCAAACAGACGTTTTTCAAAGCAAATGATAACAAAGGTAATGCGCGCAAAGCGGAGTTCCGAATCGAAATAGAAAATAATTGACCGACAATTTAGTCAAGAGACTTTTTTGTCCACCAAAGTGCGAACAACATGCGATTTTAAATATTTTTTTTATAAGTCCCTGTATATATGTATATTTATCCCGTGAACAGGAATTCATCATCAATCCTTCTACCTTAGAGGCTTCAACAAAAACTTGGTCATATTCGTAATCGGCAAAGAAATTCCCATCGTGTAGGCTCTCAAAAAGTAGTGAAAGTCGAAAGAAAAAAATTGCGACCCTTTTGGCCACTTTCGAAATCGTCAAAATGGGAAATTTAAAACAGCCGTAGCGTCAGATCTATTTAAGTGATATCAATTTTTGGGGGAGGTTTTACAGTCGATTTTGGCAGACTTCAAAGAAGAATGGCCTTGGACTCGTCCCGATATCTCAATTAGTTTTTCCGGAAAGTGCACTTAAAAATACCGAAAAAGAGACAAAGAGGTATGTGAAAATTCTGCCAAAAATCGACTGTTCATCGTAGCTCAATGAATCAAACGGATTTTATGTAGCAAAATCGATGACAAAGAGAATCAGCACAGAGTGAAGTTCCAAATCCAATGGGGAAATAAGTTATCGATAATTTAGTGAAGACACTTATTTTTGGCCGAGATGAAAAAAATTGGGCGAGTCTTTGATCAGCCGTATCTCATCCGCTGAGAACCAGGTTTCCAAAAAGAATTTTGATAAACTTAGATGGGCTCATTGGGCTTATTCTGCTATCTAAATGATTTCTATAAGAAAAAATGCCTCGTAATATCAAAAACAGGAATATGAGCTATGCAAGATACTATACGGGGAACGGGTCAACAATTTACGAAACGCAATATCCGCCGTGATGAATCCCCCAAATATGTTAAAAGTGCAACGATGCACACTGGGGCAGCAACATTTTTTTTCCCAATAATGTAAAAGCCCCTCCACCGTGTGTACTCTCTTTTTGTTTCTTCTGCCCCGATAACCCGTCTCTCCTGTACGGTTTCGTTTAACTTTATTCTTTTGTTTCACCGCCGAGTTTTTCGCTACGGTGCAGGGGTCAATTTCCGTTTAGGTCGAAACAACTGCGGCGCGAGAGTGCTCTTTTTGGTCGGAAATAAACGGCGGGAAAATAGCCATTCTGGAACGGCTGGTGACTCGTGCCCTCGCCATTTATTTCTCGCACTCCCACACATGCGGCAATCGCGTTCCGGGCGATTATTGTCAGCGGAGATAAACGTTTTTTCCCCCCTGTGTGTGTGTGTGTGTGTATGCGCGCGCTCTCGGGGATGCAGCTGCCGACTGTCCTGCGCCCTTTACTCCGCGCGCCCTTTTTTCCATGCTCGCTTCAGTTTTGTCCGCTGTTTGTTCCGGGGCGTTGCATCTTGCTGTGCACCACGCGCAAGGGCAGCAGCGACACAACTTTGCGACTCGTTATCGCTTATCCGAACAAACAAAAAAAAAGATGGATGGAAGAGCCGTACGTTTAATCTAGGCGTGAGAGCGAAAGGGCCGGGGGTAAGAGGGCGGGATGGTTTAGGGTCAGACTCGATCGATATGTAACGCTGCATTCTGCAAACATCCAAGTCTTCTACATTATTGTCCCTAGCTGTGTTCCAAATTTCGCTATTCCACTTGGTACCGTCGCAGAGCTGCGGAAATTTGACCTCAGGCTTGAAAAATTCAAAACAGCCGATTGGAATGCAATTGGATCTTTGATTTGCGAGTTCTCATCCGCCAATGAGGATGGCAACTTCAAAATATGACGATGTTGAAGTCTATAACGTTGAAAAGCGACGAAAATTCACTGTTTGGAATCACTGACTTGATATGGCTCATCAGGACCTAGTTGGTCCATATTGTGCTGATCCCCATCAGGGCAGTCACTTTTGAGCCCTCGAAGGGCCCGAATTTCATCAGGCATGTCCTGTCAGTTTTCTGTATGCCTTTTTTCTTCTTGTTCCAGGTGAGTCCAAGTCACTCTCTTTGCCGCGCGGTTATCCTCCAGTCTCGGGGAAAGACAATAGCGATGAAGGTAAGGAAGCGCAAAAGTTAGTCTGCCGTAACTTGGTGTACTTGTGTCATATGCGATTTGTCTAGATTGCGATACTTATTGCGGTCTGGCCATGCTTGGACATGGTTATTTGAGCTGCATCGAAGCTCCACATCGCGACCTATCTGCTTTTTTGCGGTCTAGGATCAGAGAAGTTGCGTCGAAACGCCACTTTGCGTCCTAAACAAACTCAGTCGCTTGATTGGGTAGTCTAGGGTTGGTGGCAACCCGCTCAAACTCTGTCCTTGATAGCTACGAAGTGGTGGAGGGCCTCGACTAATCATTCAAATTATGGCGATATGGAAAATGTCACGAGAGGTCTCCGGCCAATTGGCTCAGCTGGCTGTACACGCTTCCAGCATTTCTGCAACGTCTATAGTTTGTGGTACGAATGTATAGGATGTGGATGCCCGCAGGTCTCCACATTGTACCGTTTAGTACTTCGGCCCGCGTGTGTGTAACAGTACATAAGCGGGACATATGGACATTTGCCATGGGATATCTGGTATGGCTACCTACTCGCGCAGGCGTTTCCGGTCATATGCAGGAGTCGCCACGCACGCGCTACCGACACGCAACGAATAATTTGTTGGCCGTTCCGTTCGTCACGGGATGCAAAGTATAGCGTGCCCTTTTTTGCCCCCCCCCCCCCCCTTTTCGCGATGGCCTCCAATGCGTTCTTGAACTGGGAACCTAGCAGCCTTTTTAGTTCCTATCAGACTCACGCAATGTTGCCTGCAGCCGCTCTCAAATAGTTTTGCCACCGACGAGTGAAAGATCGTGATTGGGGCAAACTCTGTGGCAGCGCACAATGACGGTCTGCGTCATTTGAGCGCGGTAAAGTTTCTCCAGACGTAATGAATTGGAGCCAAACAATACTAACAATTGAGTAGAGATCTTGGCTGTGGACAATCGTGAGAATCAACGAATCCGCTCCACGCGCGACTTTCAACCTGCGAATGCATCTCGCCTTAGCGGAGGAATCGCACGTAGGAAATGTTCCACGTGTACCAGCTGAGATATTGCTTCACCCTGGAAAAAAGCCTTCCTGCGTCAAAAAACGTCAAGCCAGACTGCGTTTGTGTTCATACGGATATATGCACGGGATATACGAGCCTGAACGGATGGTGAAATCTAATACGCGGGGCCTACGGAATTGCAGGACAAAGAAGACGAGCATTCTCCACGAAAGTGTCATTTTCAGCGGAAACTTTAAAGGGGTCAGTTCATCTCTGTTGAAGAAATTGTCGTGTGCACTTAGAGTGTAGCTTGGCTGATAACATCGGAGAAGGAAACAAACGGACCATCCATTGTCCCAACGGTGGAAAAAAAACGACAACAAACTACCAACCGACGCTACATAGTAACGAAGATTGCAGCACGGAAAAAGTGGGCTGCACCTGGACCATAGAACGGTTGGGGGCACTCACCTTTAGGTTACGATTCCATAGGTCATCCAGTCGATTGTAGCAACTACCTTTTGGGAGTTGGCTGTCGATTGCAACGTCAACTATCTGGTGCCGTAGTACCCATCGTTCTGAATAGCTGGTACATCTAGCCATCTAGATTGGCTTCAATGACAACATTGGTGAGCCAATTTTTACTCTGAGCAACCCAGTCATCCCGAAGATCATTCCTCGTGAAGACTGTTGACGCAACGATCAAGGGTTAACGGTTGTACGCAAAGATTAAGAATGAAATTAGGTTAACTTTGTATTCTGGGTAATGAGACTAGGCAAGGATTATTACCTGCTGGGACTGGTTACGGGGGCTAAAAAGTGAATCTTGTTTTATCCTTGTGACTTGCATAGAACACTCAACGATGTAGATACCTTCATCATGTGGGATAACTCCTCCGTTGCGTATAATTATTCCTCACAAAGGCTGCTTGCGCAGGCTAAGTCGGAAAGGAAAAGGTGATACTTTCACTTGTAAGTAAGTAATGACGTACAAATGTGGCACCAAACAGGGTCGCGGGACTACCATGTCCCAAGTCATTTTAGTCGGTCGAGCCAGGTATCAGAAAAACCGGTACGAACACAAGAGCCGACAAATCGAAGAGCTGTTGCAGCTCATTCGCATCCAAGCCACTAACAAGTGGTTGTCCTAACTGGCTTTTTCTCTCCGCTAGGGAAAACGCGTTTATAATTAGCCCAAAACGGGCTGGGCCACTTGTTCCATCCGATTAGGCTTCATGAAGGGGTGGACGCTGGCATTCCCGCCTAGACTCTGCTCTGTATTCATTATTTTTAGCCTCCACGACGAAGGCATATTGAAGGCTCTTTGGCTCGGTAATCGGAAAGGCACATCGATTGCTCGCGAACGTTTGTCGGCCACAAGGCCTTCGATGCCTGAATGTGGAGCATAGTGAACGCTCATGGAGAAAGCGAATATACAAGGTACGTGCTATAATGGAGAGATGGGCGACCAGCCCGAAATGAATGAAAAGAAGAGTGTGCTGCGGAAGTGGAGATAAAGGACAGCGGAAGCGTGAAAAAAAAAACGAGAGGGGAAAAGAGTAGGAGAGTGCGGCGGAGGGAAAGAGAAGGGAATAGGAACTAATGTACCGTCCACTCGACCTGACTTTGCTTCACACGGAGGATGCCAAGCCCTTTTGTGCGCCTCGTTAAGCTCGTCCCAGATTTCAACGCTGTCAAAGTGCAACTTCTCCTACTCGCTATATCGCTATGCACGACTCCTCTCATAATTTGCACCTCTTTACTTTCCATTGTTCCAACGTGGAAAGAGCTCTCGCCAATTTTCGTTGCATAATCGAATAAAATTGCACGGGGGCTCGTGATTTTGCAATTTTTCTGGGATTTCCTTTTTGTGCCATTTAAATTCGCACTTTGGTTACTGCATTTAATACGGTTTTAGTCGCTTGTGTTTGTCAATTAATTCGAGCCACATTGACATGCGGACGATGGGTTGGGATTTTTAGTACTGGCCCTATATTGACTTGAGGAAAAATTATGTCTGTTTATATGATTGATGAACATTTGTTTATTATCGTGGTGAGGTTGGCATTGTTGGGGCGAAACGAATGTTCTCTTTCCTATTCTTTATACATCCCAAATAGGGTTTTACGATCGGCACAGTAATGGCCCACGACTGGTTGCCAGAGAACAAACGATGGCGCGGTAATGGCTATACAAACGGGCCAGATCCGCACCATGCATGGTTGGTAATGGTAAACTATGAATGGCTGCTAAGACTTGGCCAACTATCATACGCCCATATTGGCCCAGCAACGGCTGCCGGATCTTCTGCCGGAAATGAAAAACAAAAAATTGACAAATTATGAATATAAAAATTCTAGTAGTATCTTTTTTGTTTTCTTATGCTTTACTTATGTCCATGTACATATAATAATTGCATTAAAAACGCTTTCTGCATTGTTCAAGTTTTTACCTTTCATCGGGATCGAACCTGCGCCTTTCGTTCTAGTGTCGAGCGCCCTACCCACTTAGCCATTATAACACTTAGAGTATCCATCGTTTGTTCGTTCCTTACTCTTATGCCGATAATTTTATTCGTGACATTAAAGTTTATCGACAATTTTTTCGGTCCATTTAGGCTGTAAAAATAACTCGCTCGTTTTGGGTGAAGTTCCGAAAAGCATACTCCTCTGATCGAGCTGAAATTTTGCACCGAACTTCCTCTCATTATCCTAAGAGAAACCGTTAACGGATTTTTGACGACTAGCAATAGTTTTCGATATATCGCATTGTAAAGTTTATTATTTCACGCCATACGAGTATATCTATATATCCGATAGATACCCCCCACTCCTCCGGTCGCACTGCTTCCAGGCAAACAGTGCTCGCCCGTGTGTGCATATCACTTGCCATGTGGGATGGGTTTGTTTGGGTTTATTTAATATAGTAGAAGCGCAGTACACTGAATAACTTTCAATATACGATATATCGAAAACTATTGCTAGTCGCCAATATCCTTTTAAAAGCTCTCTTAAAATATTGAAAAGAAGGTCGGTGCAAAACTTCAGCTTCATCAGCGGGATATGCTTTTCGAAACCTTATCCCTTGTTTTTACGGGTCACAGTTTAACAACCTGCATTTGCAAAACACCCAAAAACAAACCACCAATGGCTGAAATAGATCTGGCAAGCCGTTCATCCGCCTACAGTACCCCAATGCTGGTCGACGAATTATTGGCCGATTATCAGCAAACCGTTTAATGGCTGAATGCTGGCATTTTTGTTACGACAGGCGACCCTATATGGGATCCCGATTTTTATTGTCATCAAAAATATTTTTGCAATTCTAGGATTTGGATATCTAACTAAGCGACCTTAAAAATGTTTAACTGATTTACGTAGTTAAAATCTGGCAGAAGAATTTTGGGAAAAATGGTCATTGCATTCTAACGATGCAAACTACAATTTGATAATTCACAGGAGGTCTAGTTTGGACCTTTCAAGGGCAGATCCAGTTTTTAGATTTTTTCAGTCATAATTTTAAATAATATTTGGAATTAAATAATATTCATTCTAAATGATATTTAGAGTTAAATCATATTTACAATTAAATAATATTTAGAATTAAACAATATTGATTCAAAATAATATTTCGAATTGAATAATATTAATTCTCGACAATATTTAGAATTAAAGAATATTATTTAGAATCAAGTATCTGAATTTTAAATAATATTTAGAATCAAGCAATATTATTACTCGATTCTAAATAATATCTAGAATTATTCTTGTGCGTACATTTTGGACTTAGGGCATACATCAAACTGAAATTCAGCGAGGCTTATACTTATCCATGTTTCCTTCAAAGAATAATTCTGTCTGCGAATGCGATTACTTTTTTTTCAATTTCCCAATTTTTGTTCGTATCCCGTCTACAAAAAATGACCTCAACGTGTTTTGTTTTATTATCTTCATTGGAGATCTAAAGTGCAAATTCGCCACAAATAATAATAATTTGGAAAAAGAAAACACGAGTGAGAAATTGAAAATAATTTTCCGTCCCACGATGTGGTCTCCAACATCGTTTGCAATTTACGAGCAAGGTGCGAAAAAGGAGTAATCGAAGAAGCGAAAATACACCAAAAATCGCGGCCGAATCCCGCGGTGTATCCGGGCATCGAACGAATATACGAGAGCAAACGCGGAAATTGACTTTTGGCACGGAGCCTAAAAGTTTCGCGAGGCCGCGCGATAGGAAACGGAAGTGCGAATTGCTCGCAGCTCGAGCTTCTTGGCCGCTGGTACATTTTTGGTAGACGTTCAAAAAAGAAAAAAAAACAACAAAACTTTCATCAAGGATCTTCGAGCTTCCTCGGTCGTGCTCGTTACGCGAATTCTGACCCGAGAATTCTCCCAACCTCCGTAAAATCCGGGTGTGTGACGGGCATGCTCGTGTTCTGTTCGTGACAGGCGGGGATGGCGAGCGGCCAGGATAACGAGCCAACGTGCAAACGCGAAAAATCTCGTGTATGCCGCGGTCACGAAAATTCGAATGGGATTATTCCGTTTGGTGCGACAAGGTCGCTTGTGCATTTTTGTTTAACTTTGCAATTGATACAATTAAGGGATACTACCAGTCTAGAGACCGAAAAAAAGGGTGAGTTTCGATCATTTTTTACGGATACTCTGTTGATAGATGGAAAATTCGGCTCGGTGGCTTTTATTCTACATATCTTCGAGTATATTTACAATTTTTTTTTCACAAGATTTGCTAACAATGTGACTACGCCGAAGCTGGGTGAAGGCAAGAGTTATCCTGCAATTTTTCTGCCTGGAACGAAAATTCAAAATAACTTGAGTTCTAGATAAGACCTGCTCTCGAAGTACGTGGGAAAATCGAAAAATGTCGATTTTTGATCACATAGTAAATGTAGAAATAAAATGGTTTTCGGTAAATAAAAATCGCCAAAAATGATTATTTTTGGGAGAACTTTTCAACCCCGTGCGTACTTTTATGTGAAATGTTATGATAAGGTTGTAAAAAAAATATCAAGTCAATCGGGGCGGAATTGGCGATGTAATGTTGGCGGCCACAGGACACTACTGGACAACGGGGACTCGCTTTCATCCAGCGTGGCCATTTTGTTGCAAAATGACGTGAAAAAAATTGCAAAGACACTTGAACATACGTAGAAGAAATTGCACCAAACGGAATATTCATTCCATCAACTGGGTACTCATGAAAAATTGTCGAAATTCACCTTTTTCCGGACTTCTTCCTCAAGAAGAAAACACAGTTGCACATTGCCGCATGTTTGCTCTCTTTAAAATAGGGTATTTCACTCTATGTAAGAAAAATACTAAGAATGTATAAAAAGGTAGTTTCCGCTATAAGCAATCGAATAATGTTGGTTTTAATTTATAAAAAGACAAAAAAAAATTCATTAAAAAAATACTCTCTATCTGTTCAATGAACATCCGAAACGGTAGCCGCCATAATGGATTCCGACGTGACGTCATTGACATAGTAAACAAAGAAAGCGGTAGACGTATTACTCTCTAACCTGTGGAAGATAGCGTCAACAACGATATATTCTCGTTTGTCATAATTAATTGCAAATTTTCAAATAGTTATCTGTACTTGCAAAAAGAACAAATGCTTTATTTTCGGACTACGACTTTGGATCTCTTCACGCAAATTTTAACCAACTCTTCCTCATATCTATATCAATTGGCATTTTAATCCACAACTTTCCCGGTGTTTTTAAAGTAGTATTCTTACATTTAGAAACAACACACCAAATATAGGAATTGCAACTCACTTTTAACCAAAAAAAATGTACGTATTCACAATTGACGCAGCGTCGACGTTCACTGTGCAAGTGACGTCACGTACCGGAGCGGCATGGCTAGCGTTTTCGCGCGAAAATCTGAAATAAAAAATTGAAATGCATTTTTTTGGCACTTGTCAATTTCATAAAATAGAAATAAAAATTCTAGTAGTTTATTACCACCAGAGGATCAAATTGAGACACCTTTGAAAAACGGGTGTAATCCCATGTGCGAACGGCACAATGGCGAAGTCCCGAACCAGTACTGGTGCCGGAGTAGCCAATACTGGCTGACAATCATGGCCCGATACACAGCCAGTACATAAACGGTACTAGCCCAACTCCGAAATGATAACACTGGTCCTAAGCTCGGCAACAGCGTTGGCATACTGGCTTCCAGTACTGGCTGACTACTGCCTGCCAATATTGGGCCAGCGCACATAAATAATACTGGCCCAACTCCAAAATGTTAGGCCAGCCCTGCGCTCGGCAACAGCGTTGGCACAATACTGGCTCTCAGTACTGGCTAACCACTGAATGCCAATATTGGGCCAGAGCGTATACACAATACTGGCCCAACTCCGAAATGATAACACTGGTCCTAAGCTCGGCAATAGCGTTTGCACAGGACTGGTCGCCAGTACGCGCTGGATACTGAATGCCAATATTGGGCTAGCGCATATAAATAATACTGGCCCAACTCCGAAATGATGCACCGGCCCTACGCTCGGCAACAGCGTTGGCACAATACTGGCTCCCAGTACTGGCTGGATACTGCATACCAAGGGTATGTGTCCCTGTTGGATGGATAGTGGAAAATTATCAGGGCTTCTTAAATTTTACCAAGATATTTTTTTTACCTATACAGGTTGTAGAACTTCGGTCAAAAAATCTTTGGATAACATTCCAGCAATTCTCGTATCCTGAAAGTGCCAAAAAAAATACGACCAGCAAGTTATCAATATAAAAAAAATGAACTTTCATCGCATTCGAAGGCTACGCAATCTTCACCATCATTCCGTCTGTTATACAATGGCTATTTTTCTCCACTTCCGTTAAAATAGACGAGTCCCATTGAATTACGTACATACGTGACAAAAAAGATAACAATCCAAGTCGGCGGATACACAAGTTGTTCGGAAAAGTGCGAGAAAAAAATAAAATAAAACATTCAATGCATCCCCGCGTTTCTATAGGAGGCAGCAGCATTCGTCGTTACGTAAATTACGCGCGGCCTCCGCTCGTAGGAGAGCTTCCTGAATGCCGCAACGGATTATATGTGTACGGGCAATGTTTGCTCCGAGTGTCCTTGTTTTGTGCATTCTATGCAGTCCTGAATGGCGACTGGGTGGCGGTCTCTTCCCGTGTATGATCCTGCATATATATCGTTTTAATGTAGGTCGTTGGCGAACGTAAACGACGTGCCAGAGATACGATTTCGCCCTAGATATATACGAGGAACATTATACACGTACGTGAATTCGTGCGGGTGAAGATTTTGGAAATGGGAAATGCGGTCGTACGCGTTATCTTTCTGCCAGTATCGGGTGCTCGCGGTGTTCTCATTACAACTTTGCGGAAAATCGGTTGGAAGTGTCCCGGATTTTAATCTTCTGAATTTAATTCAGATTTAGGTTTAGAGAGACCCGCTGCTGTTTCAATTGGTCAAGATCGTCCAATTCTTTTCGTAGGCTCCTTGCCGTAAATAAAAATACCAACAAACATGGTTTGAATTTCAGTCGAATGGTTCGCGGAAAAAATATTTTGACGGTTCTCTTTTCCTTTGCCGTTGGCGTACCACCTTAAATATTGATTGTATGAAAAAAAGGTGAATACCAAAATTGTCGAAAATTCAATTCCTTACAAGTTTGCTTATGTTCATATGTGCCCTAAAGTTACAAATAAACGAGATAATGCAATAGTTTTACCGCGCCGCTGTTTCCAGGTTTAATTCGAAAAATACCGATCGCAGAGGAAAAACTATAATGACTAAAGTTGTAGGAAATTGAATTTCCTATAAGTTTAGTCTATACAATTTTTACCCAAAAATTGAAAATGGCCGAGTTATTCAAGGAAAACAATTTTTTTATAAAATTCAAAATGGCGAACATAAGCCCATGGAGGATTTGGTCGTTATTTTGAATTTGGACTACCAGTGACCCCCCTCCCAACGGTTAAAACAAGAAAGAGCGACAACGGAATCTTTGTTATTTCAGGGGGATTATTTGGACATAGTGACTGGGCTACAAGGCCAATAAAAAATTGCTCACTCGAAACCACGTGAGATACGATGCGAGACAATGAAAATCGTTGCGATTTTTTTTACGCGTCTCTTTTCAGGGCCCATTACATACATCAGTAAAAAAAATTGTTATCTCAAAACCACTAAACCGGTGATTTTTTTTCAACTTTCACCCCTCGATAATGATGGCTTTCGATTGTTGAAAACTTTTAAAACCCGCAAATTTCAGATCCATTGGGTGTTTGCTGCTTTTATAGGTGGTTGACAAATTTACGAATATTCCTGGCTGTTGTGCAGTTTGTTTGGATTTTTTTCAGCAAACAATGTATCGCCAAGCACTTATTCGCAAAAGTGCTCGTTCGAGCGAATAAAAAGCCGGGAAAAAACACGGAAACGCGAGGTACGAAGGAGCGAGCATTGATAAACGAACAGAAAAGAGAAAGAAAAAAAGATCAACGTCGTGGGAGAGTTCTCACGAGAGTTCCGAGCACACTTTTATTACCTTCGTGGACTCTCGCTTCGTTTCGTTTGTCTCGTTTTTTTTCTCTTTTTTTAATTATCCGCTCTATTACACGAACCAAGTCCCGGGACGAGGCTAAATTTCACCGCGTGCACAACCTGGTTCCGTCTGGACCGGTCCCCTGCAAGAAACATCAAAGAGCAACAAAGTAAACGGATCGCTGAATAGCGTATTGCACCCTCTTTTGAAAGGTGTCTCAATTCTATCCTTTGGTGGTAATAAACTACTAGAATTTTTATTTCTATTTTATGAACTCGATAAGTGCCATAAAAATGCTTTTCAATTTTACATTTCGAATTTCCGCGCGAAAACGCTAGCCGCCATGCAGCTTCGGTTCGTGACGTCACTTGCATAGTAAACACCGACGCTGCGCCAATTGTGAATACGTACATTTTTTTGGGTTAAAAGTGAGTTACAATCCCTATAATGGGCGTGTTGTTCCGAAGTGTAAGAAAGCTACCGTTTCGCATGTTCGTTGAACATATGGAAAAAGAATTTAAAAAAAATCAAATTATGAAATTCTTTTAGTGGTTTTAGAAATTTGGACTTTGTCCTTAGAGTGCCATATTTCAGGTGTTTACATTTTATTTTTTTTAAAGGAAACGAGTACAGCTTTTTGAGTGCGGTTTTTTTCTTGCTTTTATTCATGATATACAGGACGTTAGAAAAATGTTTTTTTGAAAAAAAAACCAAAATGGCGGTCGTCGCAGCTCCGCGAAAACAGGTCCTCAAATCGCGGGAGGTAAACGGCTGACATCACTGTTGATTCACCCCCTCTTTGTTGATCTGAAACACAAATTCACAGCATATTATTAATCTGTGACCCTTTGGTCATGGAATGACGGATGGGTTTTTCGTTTAGTACAAATTTCGGAAAATGGCGGCAATTTAAAAAAAAAATCGAATTTTCGCGTTTTTTTCGCATAAAAAGATAAATAATAAATGCAAAAATGTATCTATCGAAAAAACGATCCGTCATTCCGCGAAGACGTATTTTCTGAGTATGCTCTCCAAATTTCAGGTCGATATGTTAATTACAGCGGTCAGGAGAATGTCAGCCATTTTCAAAAACGTGTTTTCGAGAAAAACGCGTTTAAAGTTTTGTAATGTGTTTACACAAATGTGTTTATAATTACCGCTAATCGGCAATGCCTGGTCCATAGAGGCATCCCTCCTCTTCTTCTAGCTGCTCATGTTGAGCCGCTAACATCTCCCGCATCTCCGCAAGGACAAAGTCTCCCTTAAAACCATTATTCGATTGCTCATTGCGAAAACTACCTTATTTATACATTCTTAGTATTTTTCTTACATAGAATAAAATACGCTGAATTGTGGTGTATCAACGAGCCGAGTGCATTGCCGATTAATTTTAATGGAAAGCCGGGCGAAGACTGCCGCAGATTGGTCGGAAAAATTGATTCGTCGACAATTACGAGGAATAAGCTACGTTTGCGTCTATGGTGGGATACGCTGAGCTGGATTTGTGATGGAATGGGATCTTTGTTCGAATCAAATATGACGGAGGCTAAGAGGATGACTAGGGCAACCTTACGAAAATCACATTGAACGGAACTTCATTAGTGAGTCTTCGTTAAATTGGCGATTGTTTGGGTCAACTACAAATCTTGTGGAGTCGAAGCGACAAGAAGGATGAGCTTGATTCAAACAAAAATGATCCAAGCCTGGGATCAATGAGCGTTCATTTGATTTTCAATTGAATGGGATCTATGTACGGAGTGAATCATCCGGTTGGTGTAATTGAATGTAGAAAAATTGACTTATCCGATGCCAATAAAATGTTCATCGACTCGAACAAACTTCCCTGTTCGCTTCAACGAACTGCACCAAAAGTTGGACAACGGTCCACGTGCATTTAGGATACGCGAATAATGGCTCACTTTGTGGCCTTTTTTTTCGTTAAATTATATTCGTGCCGTTCATATCGAGCAAGTTTTTCTCTACACCTGTCAATGTACAACGAATCTCACATGGCAAAGTGTTTTCGCTTCGTCGACGTGCTTTCCCTGATCGCGTCCCTTGTTCTTTTTCCACCAACGATTGATCCCACTCCAATACATCGTTTGGCACAAATACAACTAAGATTATTCAGCGCCCTTGTGGATATAAGTAGTATATGACGTTGAAGTTTTCATCCTGGCAATAGGACGATATATGGGCAATTTTCCCGAAATTATCATTTTGCATGTAATCTGACTTCTTCAACAGATGCTATTCGATTACTTTGCAGGTTTTTTTGGGATACAAGAGTTCGAAATGTTTCGAAATCTTCCCACAAAACAGATTTGGCAGATAAATCCCCGTTATCTTTTTTTTCTGTATTTTGAGTATCAACATTATTCCTCTGGAGTGTAACTGTCCAGACTTCATATACTTCAAGCTGAAAAGGTACTAAAAATTCAAAAACATCAGAAAAAAAATCTACGGATTTTTCACAAAGTGTAACTATTTCATGCCAGTGAAAATGTAATCAGACTTGTCGGGTAATCAAAAACAGGTACCTGTAAATAATATGAGTTGGTTTTTATGATTTTCCAAAAATATTGTTACATTGAGGTAATTGGGTTTGTTTGAGTTTGTATAATAATTGTTATATAATTTGTGTAATGCATTTTTAATATATGTTGTAAAATAATTTTTAAATTAATAACAAGATTAGAATTGGGTGGAGAGAGGGCATTTTTCAACCAATCACAGGCATTCAGCATGTCGCAGCTCCCCACTTTACTACAACACAGTGGCAGTGGAGTGGTGGTTGCGTTAGTTTCGTGTGACACCCAGCTAACTCAGGCTGGGTGTAGGGGATACCCAGCCTACCTCAACAAACATATACAGTTTTAAAAGCGTTTTCAATGCTAAAAAACATTCTTTGAAATCATTAGACATTTATTTAATTCCTCCCTGAAAATTAAAAAAAAAAATAATAAGCACGGGTATTTCGTAATAAATAATGAAATTTTGACACCACTTTGGTTACGCATGTGTGGATATGCATGAGAAAGGCTCAAGCAAAAGAGGTGCTGAAAAACGGAGATATACGAAAGGTTTGAATAGTTTTCTGCGGGAAGAGAAAAGTTGTAACAAAAAGAGCGAGATCAATATTCAAATAAGAAGATAAACCAATAAAAAAAACTCGATAGGAAAAAGGTTTTCATCATTCCTCGGGCCCTACTATTTTTTTTGATCATGATAAATTATTCGAAACTGAAAAAAACAGTATGATCCATACGGAATTATATTAGATCGATTAGAACTGAAGTCAATTGCAATTTTTTAAATGGAAAAATAAAATGGTTGAAAATAAATTTCGTTGTCTTGCAAAATATCCCTATATATTTTGTTTATTTGTTGTTTCTTTTTTTTTATCATTACCGCAGTCTTTTTTGCAAATTGAGGTCATACATTTCTAATAAGAATATGTAGAAACGTTGGAGCGATCGTCACAGACGAAAAAGGTAAAAAAAAATGTAGTTATTGAGAAGAATTAATTTCTGTTGCATTCAAACAATGCAAACTTCAAGTTCATAATAGTATCACGTTTGTTCGGATTGTGAGCTCCGAAGAGAAAAATTCTCTCTGCGAACCACATTTCGGTAAGGTGATTGTTTTTTTTCTCAATAATTGGCATTATCGTTCAATCTTAGATTTTTATTTACGTCACAATAGAGAAAATTATGCGAGTAACGTTGCATCGCAACCTTTGAAATCCTACCTTGAACTTACCTGCAATATAAAATTACTTCCCCCTGCACTCGCTCGATATGCACTCTCGATCTTTCAATGCACGATACACGCGCATGT
The DNA here is from genome assembly GCA_963210295.1 of Ophion ellenae. NCBI lineage: Eukaryota > Metazoa > Arthropoda > Insecta > Hymenoptera > Ichneumonidae > Ophion > Ophion ellenae. The sequence goes on from OY723393.1 coordinate 2,861,030, forward strand.
ATACAGCTATACGGACGATCCTTCAGCGGGGTGTTCGCTGTTAGAGCTTTTGTGCCACTATTTTTTCTGCTCCACTATCGGCCGCACTTGTGCCACTATAACTTCGATATATATGTATATACATGTTCACACGACATGATGCTATTTATATAAGAAAAAAAAAATGCCGGTACGATATTTTCCCACGTGCATTCTCGTTGAACGATTCTTCAACGCGAACTCCAATCGAATCGAAGAAAAAAACGAGACTAAAAATTGCATCGTTTGAATGCAATGGAATTCTCTTTTCTGAATTTTTTTTGGCAGATTTTAGCTACGAGAATTACTCTTCTTTGAGCGTGATATCTATAGGCTTCGATAGGTAAAACCGCAAAAAAAGATTTTGGATGATAATGAAAGTGGAAGAATAAACTGGGATGATGCAAACTTCTACGGTGCATCATCCCAAAGCGGACTGTTGTGAGTTGGGGCGGATGGAATTTCTCTACGATTATTAGGGTCCTAGGTCAAAAAGGTGGATACAATTTTGGATTTCGATATTTTTGTGCGCTATTTTGAATTTGGGAATGACAACGTCAAATTAAGCGCCGAAAACCCAAACAAGCCCAAACAAAAAGGGCCGAATAAAATTCAGCGAAATCTTGGATTTTCAATATTTCTGCGCGCCCTTTTGAATTATAATGTAAAATTATAATATAAAACTCAGCGCCCAGAACCCAAATAAATAAATGCAAACAAAATGCCCCGTTATAATTCGAACAAATCTTGGATTTTCAAGATTTTCGTACGCCATTCTAAATTTGGAAATGATAACGTCAAATTCAGTGACTATGAAATCCGCCAACCATTTATATAAAAATTAAAAAAACATCGATGGTCGAGCTTTAGTCAAAAAATTGTTTGAAGAATAATTTGAGCCATCACTTGAATATTTGACTACTTTGATTGGTCTCCTCGCTCGAGCCTTTTTCAATTCGACCACCCAATGGTCCAGTGAAAGAGACGAAAACCCAGCCCTTTTAAGCGTAGAATATGAATTTTTGACTGAATGCCGATGTTTGCATACTGAAAGTAACCCCAATAAAACGTTGCCCCTCAAGTCAACCCAACCCTAAGAAATAGGGGTTGAAAACTTTAAAATCGCCGTATCTCGACAATTAATAGCCCGATCAAAAAAGGTTTCAAACAAAAGTTGTTTGGAATGATGAAATTCGTATAAAGTTATCTGACGTTCACCACTCTATCTTTGAAAATAGCGGCACAAAAACGATTCTTAAATTCGGGGTTGATGCGTGTGCGAGATGGTATTGGAGTTTGCATCGTTGGACTGCAACAAACATATATTTTCTTCGGATTGCCGATTTTTTTGTCGCCACATTTAGACTACAAAAATTACTGAAACATTTTCGAAGATTCCTCCTAAAAATCTATGACCAAAAGCTGCAAAAAAATATTTTAGATAATAATGAAAATGAAAAAATGAATAAAATCAAGAAAAAATTTCGTTGCATTCCAACGATGCAAACTTCAGCACCATTGTGCGAGCGGAGTAGACATATCGCTGCGTCCTTGTCTGGGTCAGTAGTGCTCTCGCGTTTATGTGCCGCTATTTTCAAAGATAGAGCATTGGACGTCAGATAACTTTATACGTATTTTATTATTCCAAACAACTTTTGTTTGAAACATCTTTTGATCGGGCTATTAATAATCGAGATACGGCGATTTTTAAGTTTTCAACCCCTATTTCTTAGGGTTAGGGCGAGTTGATTGGCAACATTTTACTGGGGTTACTTTCAGTATGCAACCGTCTACCTTCAGTCAAAAATTCATGTTTTACGCTAAAAAGTGCTGGGTTTTCGTCTCTTTTAGTGAACTACAAACCTGATGGCCCCATGTCGGGACCCAGCTGCGCTGTGTTGTCACTTTTTCGCACGTAACGCGCTCTCATTCCTCTTTCGGTCTCCCTGTGCGAGGACAAAACTGCATCAAAGTTTGGCCGACGAGCAAAAAAGTTCGTACGGCTGTAAGTGAAAACGCGGATACTGAATTTCCGAAAGGAGGGTGCGACGGAGCTTGCGACAAATAACAAAAAAAAGGGGGATAAAAATAAAATGGAGCGAATTCGAGAAACGTGAGAGGATTCGGCAAAAAGGACCAAGGCGCGATGAGCGAGGGACAGGCGGCCTGAAACTTTCGTGTATTGCCGTGCTCGTTTTTCTCTCTCACTCTCTTTCTCTTTTTCTTACTTTCTCGCTCTTCCCCTCACTCTTTCTTATTATCTTTAGTTTCTCTTCTCTCGCATCCCATTCACGAAAAGCCCCCCCCCCCCCCCCCCCCCCCTAAAAAGAGTCGCAGCTCTTTCACGTAAAAGAAATCGGCAACGAAAAAAAAAACTGTAGAAACTCCGTAACTCGCAAAGAACCGAAAACAGCAACGTTCTCATTGTAAGCACACTTTGTTTTCCCGTATGACATTAATCCGTTTCTGCTTCGTCTACTTCTCCTTTTTTTTTTCTTAAATAACGTAATGCCTAATACCCGGCATCGTCGTTGACGTGGCTTCGCGAGCCATCGACCGCGAGCACTTTTCTCGTCGTCGCAAGAGACGAAACCATAGTGGAGTGGCAAAGCGCAAAGAACACAGAAATAAAATGAGCACACAAACGGATGAAAACGGGCGAAGAAAGGAGCGAAAATGCCCGGCTCCCTTCGAGGGAATGGTGTTGACGTTTTTGCATCGTTTTTGTATTTTTGTTTTCTCATTTTTATAATTATAAATACCTATTTCTGCATATTTAGATTCTAGATCTGTAAATAAGCGTCTCGAGAAATCGTTGGAGGATTTCTGTGTTCAAAATTGGCAAGGAGTTTAAGCATGTGAAATAAAAATGTCATTGCATTCCAACGATGGGAATATCAATCTCATTCGAGGGAAGACGTCAGTACTGTGGGTACAGTAATGGAATGTCTTTTTTCAACTTATTTCAAGCATGAGAATTTCTTTTCCAACCCGAAATAGAAATCATGCATTCGAGGTAGGATATCGCTTTATTTTTAGTTGAATCAATAATGTTTCGATCATTTTAATGAATGCGACAATCGTCTGGAAAAACGGGCAGTATTTTTGGTTACATCGCGGGCTCGATATCTTTACTCTCTCTCTCTCTCTCTCTCTCTCTCTCTCTCTCTCTCTCTCTCTCTCTCTCTGTCTCTGTCTCTGTCTCTGTCTCTGTCTCTGTCTCTGTCTCTGTCTGTATTTTTTTCTGCTCCAAGAACGATTATGAGAAAAATACATACAAAAACATTTTCTCAATCGAATTCCATGATCGAATATTACAGTGCTGCGAATTTATATGTCAACGGGTACTTGCCGCGCACGCTCACTCTCTCTCTCTCTCTCTCTCTCTCTCTCTCTCTCTCTCTGTCGAGAACTATAAAATTTCATGTTTGCACTTATCCCGCTCGCAGTCTCTCTTTCAACATGTGCTTAGTGGATATACAAAGCGCAAGCTGCACGAAGTGCTTTCCAAACTTTTTCGCATCGAATGCTATGGCATAAATATACATACAGTGTGGACGGAAAAGTGACGCCCCCAAAGTCTAGATAACTCGCATCAATACCTGTCCGAATCAATCCGATCTTGAAGTTTGGAACGCAACGAAAAGTTCGTTGGAACGCAACGAAAATTCTTTTTCATATTCCAATTTCCTCATTTTAATTGTTTTATGATATCTTGTTTTGTAAATTTAAATTCTAGATCTCTGAATAAGCAACTTAAAAATAATAGAGGGATTTTCGTAACGCAGATTCGCCAAAAGAAAATTCCAGCAATTGAAAAATTACCCCTTTTCATTGCATTCCAATTTCCTCATTTTAATTGCTTTATAATATCTTGTTTTGTAAATAAAAATTCTAGATCTCTGAATAAGCAACTTAAAAATGATAGAGGGATTTTCTCAACGAAGATTCGCCAAAAGAAAATTCGAGCAATTGAAAAACGATCCCTGTTCATTGCATTTCTACCATTTTGCATTTTGCTTTCCGACCCATCTTTGTCTGCGATTTTTTTTTTACTTTTCGAGGAAAAACCTTTTTTTTTTATTTTTCTCTTTTGTGTATGTACTTTCTTTGCGCTTTTATTTACTTGCATTATAGTTATAGAGTGCACTGTTGAACACTAATGCTGGATGCTTTAGATCTTGATCAAAAGTTGAACAAAATAAGTTTGAGAGGATCAGTCGCTAAAGTTCAGATAATAAAAACATAGTCCTTATACTAGTCTAAATGAGTCCCATTTGCTTTTGAACATTTCTAAAAGACAACCTCATACACGAAAGAGAATAAGTTCAATCCTGCGCTACCGGAAACCGCGCAAAAAATCTAAAAGATGCTCTTTTCTCGAAAAGTAAAAATTATCGTAAGCATATACTAACAGTCTAAACATTTTTGACCATTTCGGATAATAGCTAAATTCTCGATCGCTCTGAATAATTGCAAAATGATATGAGAATGATCAAATTCATTTTATTTCTCATTTTGCGTAGTTACTATATAAGCTCTATGAAATGAATTATCGGAGTGTCTCCCCGTCCGGATATCGGACGAATAAGCGTATGTTATTCGTCCGGATAGCGGCTCAGTTCACGCCGTATCTCCAGTAGACGTACATTTTATTGTGATTCGTGTCAGCTAGTATCCGGACGAATAACATATATATAATCGTCCGGATAGAATGTGTTAAATTGTTAAACAAACTATCTGGACGAATAACTAATGTTATAATATGATTTACGTTATAATATTATATGAATATGATGACGTTATAATGATTCGTCGAAAGCAAATCTTTATAATTTTGTTTGCGTTTGTTTGAATAGGTTTGTTTGTCTGTTTGAATTTGTTTGTTTGGGTTTGTATGTTGGGATGTGTTTGTTTGTATAGATTCGTTTGTTTGGGTTTGTTCGTTTAGGTTCATTTGTTTTTTTAGGTTTGATTGTCTGGGGCGTTGTACAGCGTGAACTGCGTGAACAGAGTCGCTATCCGGACGAATAACATATGCTTATTCGTCCGATAACCGGACGGCTAGCCGCAGCGATGAATTATATTATTCTAATATAATTCGGCAATTATCCAAAGTGGTCGGAAATTTTGCAATTATGAAAAGTGATCGAAAACTTTCAACCGGTAGTGTACATGGGGGTGATTCGGATAGGTATTGACACGAAGCATCTAGATTTTCCTTTCGAACGTCACTTTTCGGGCTGCCCTGTATTGGGTGTCCGATTTTAGTCTTATTCCTGATTTATCTCGAAAAATCCTGCTCCGATCAAGTATAGAATATAATAAAACTTTTAGGGTTCAAAAGGGGACGATAAAACAATTTTTTTGATCCCTAATTCAAAATGGCGACGTTATGACGGCCGACATATTAAAAAAATGTAAACATGACTTTTTTTACACCAACAAATTTGTCAGGCTATAACTAACAACTTTTGTCGGTATTTGTTTTTTATAACGTTCATAATTTTTAGGCTACAACACCGTTTTACTATTTTAGCGCTATCCAAAATGTACCACGAGGAGGTAAAGTCTTTATCATCCCTAGGGTAAGTGTGCGTGTGTGTGGGTGTGAGTTTGTTTGCGTTTGTTTGGTTTTATTTGGGCTTGTTCGTTGACCCAAACAAACCCAAACAAGAATTACGTTCCTGAGACTGGTCATGTCCGTTATCAAACAAAGACGAGCCACCGAGACCTAATCCTTGTTTGGGTTTGTTTTAATTATAGAACCAGCCCAAACAAACTCACACCCACCCTCAAGCAAATTGAAAAAAAATGCCTATAAAAGTTCTGAGTTTTGGGCTGCCAAATTTTTTGGTGGAAAAAAAAGTCATTCGCATTTTGAAGAAACATGTCGGCCATCTTAACATCACCATTTTGAATATTAGACCGAACAAGATTTTTTTTAACGCCCTCTTCTGAACCCTCAAAGATTTATTATATTCAATACTTGATCGAAGCAGTTTTTTTCGAGATCAATCAGGTGTAAGATTAAAATGGAACACCCAGTATATATATAATAGTATATCGCCGAAAAACGATGAAGTACCACGCACTAGAGTTCTCATCGCTCCACAAATTTCAACGGTGTACGTTCCCGATGTTGCTTTCGCTTTTTCTTTACAACTCTGTGGATCGGCGAATGCTGCGCTTTATCCGTCCATAGAACTTTCCCCGATGTCGATGTCAAAAAAAATATATATGTATATACGTATATATATCGGGGCGATTTTTTCAACTTTTTGCAAAGCAGATGATATGCAGTCAATCTAAAAGACGTCCTAGGTTTCTCACTCGATTGACTCGAACTTATACAGGGCGTTCCAACAGAGGTCGTACGAAAAAATTTGTTATACAAAAGTTTTATGATTTGAAGGAGTACATTTTATGGTAACACGAATGATTTTTTTGTCCACCCCACAGTGGTTCCAAACGCCGAAAAGCTGGCCAAAAATCGAAATCATCGAAAAAACGGATGGTGGTGGGTATATATAGGTTTTGGGGGTCGCTGAATCCGAATCTGATGTTAGTTTTTCGAAAAAAATGAGTCAAAAAGTCAAAAACAAGATGGCCGACCAAAAAATTTTTTATATGAACTTTAAACAATAAAAAATGATGTTATAAGGAGTTTTTGAGGTCGCTAAATCGAAATTTCACATCAGTTTCATAAAAAAATGCAAAACAAAGTCAAAAAAAAGATGGCGGACCAAAAAAAAATGATTATAATTGTAAATGATAAAACCTGTTGATTAAGGGGTTTTCGACGTCGCTGAATCAGAATTTGACATTTAATCAACTTGGAAAAAAAATTTAATTAAGTTTTTTGAAAAAAATAATTTATTGTTTATAAAAAAATCATTGTTTATAATGTCAAAATCATTGGTAGTATGTATACTCAACATTAAATAACTTAAACAATTTTTTTTTGACGATATTGGGCTTCATATAACGTAAAAATCATATTTTTAGCCATTTTTTTAAGTAAATTTTCAAATTGCATTTTCTCAATTTCGGGCAAATTCGGGCAAAAGTTATTGGCGTCATAATTTAGTGCTATGATGCCCTTACCATATGCAATTAATTTCAGCCCGGGATCTAGCGGGACTTTCGAGAAAATAAGAAAGTAAAAGTGGCATAAAAATGACGAAATTTTGTGATTTACAAACAATAATATATAAACAATGTACAAGCACTTAAAATTTCAAACAAAACGTATTTTACTAACCTCAGATGTCCCTCTCTTCGAAACAATTCACTTCACCATGGATAATTAACACTAACTTGTCTAAATTAAATGTTTAAGTCAGAAAACACGTGACATTCACGATATTTTTGGCCAGCTTTTCGGCGTTTGGAACCACCGTGCACCCGTTTACGAGATACCGCGATATTTTTCGGCATTTCAAATGGAAACACCATATTTTTTATTTTTCTAATAAAAAAGCCGATTTTGAGACTAATCCAACAGCAAAAATATCAAATGTCTGGCTTGAGAAACAAGGAAGTTTGTTTTTCTACTTCTTTCTGCTTTTTCTCTCTTCCACTCTGTCCTCGATAGCCTTCTTCATGCCTGCTGTCTTCTTTCAGCTGTTTTGGTCTGGCATTCTCGTCGTCGTGTTCACCTCTATTGTTCCCATTGTTTTGTTGTTCCTCAACTTCTTGCAGCGTTAATTTATTTTCACTGGTCTCTCTCACAATGCCGCCAATATTGACTACACTTTTTTTGTGTATCGCCTTTTGATTAGCGTTCTCGTCACTTTGATTTTCGTTGCCTCCCTTCTCATCCAGCTCATTCATATTTCCGTTATCGTAGGCTTTTGGTGCCCTCAACTCATTTTGTAGTTGTTTGTTTTTTTTCTTTTGAGTGCATATTCGTAACTAGCACTTCCCATTTTGATTCTTCGAGCCATAGTTTTGCCTGCATTTACACTAGTTCATCCTCTAAATCCTCTCTTCCTTCTCATTTTCATTCAGCGTCGATTCTACATCCGTTATGATTTACCTTCAGTCCGTTTTCCACACTTTTTTCCATGACGTCTTCCACTCCTGCCCCCATTCATCTAGACATATTTGCATGCCTCTCTGTTTTTCTCCACCCCAGTTTCCGGTCGTCTGACCGCCTTCGTCTCTTCGTCCCTTCCGCTTATTTGTTTTACCCTCCTGCCTTTCAAATCTGGAGTTTTCTTCGTTGCCCAGCTCTTCGGTTACTAGTCCAGTAAACGAGACGAAAACGCAGCACTTTTTAGCGTAGACTATGAATTTTTGGCTGAATGTAGATGATTGCATACTGGAAGTAACCCCAGTCAAATTTTGCCCCTCAACTCGCCCCACCCCTAAGAAATAGGGGTTGAAAATCTAAAAATCGCCGTATCTCGATAATTAATAGCTCGATCAAAAAATGTTTCAAACAAAAGTTGTTTGGAATAATAAAATACATATAAAGTTATCTGACGGCCCATCCCCTACCTATCAAGGACGCAGCGCTGTCTACTCCGCTCACACACGCATCAAGCCCGAATTTTCGAATCGTTTCTGTGCCGCTATTTTCAAAGATAGAGTGTTGGACGTCAGATAACTTTATACAAACGTTATCATTCCAAACAACTTTTGTTTGAATCCTTTTTTGATCGGGCTATTAATTATCGAGGTACAGCGATTTTTAAGTTTTTAACCCTTATTTCTTAGGGTTGGGGCGAGTTGAGGGGCAACATTGTATTGGGGCTACTTTCAGTATGCAACCATCTTACCTGAAGTCAAAAATTCATATTCTACGCTAAAAAGTGCTGGGTTTTCGTCTCTTTTACTGGACTAAACTTCGTCCCCACATTTAGCGAGGTTGCAGCTTCCCCTATTCCTGGATCGGTGGTGCCAACACCTTGCATTTCGTTATAAACGCTTCAATTATAACCCAAACCCAAAAAAACCTAAACGAATTTTTGTTATCGTAATCGGGATTTTTTTCCTACCTATGTCCATTTCCACCGGTCCCTCGGAATCTGTCCAGATTCCGCATACTGGGCGCGCCACGTTTTCGTGCCTCTATAACTAAACGCCCGGTGGTCGCGGCCTCTTTCTTCTTAGCGACCGCTCCTTCCATCTCGCTCAGCGCTCCTTCTTCATGCCACTCCTCGTGGTGACGCTTTCATACATCCTTTCGCTCTCATTATTAATTTTTTCCATTTTTTTTTCAATCACTTTACAGGCGCCCATACATTACCCATCCTTATCCTCTTTACTTTTGAAATATCTCCTCTGTCCTTGATCACTTATTTATTTTCCAACGCTCGCCTCCGCGGAACACGTCTTGAGTTTACCGAATATCACGTCGACAAATATATTTTTATATTATTTTTATAATAACAATAATTACTACTATCATTATCATTATTTTTTAATTATCTTAATTTGATGTTTTATTATAATGATAATAATAAGCAATAATGATAATAATCATTATTATTATAGTTTTTTGTCCATTAATGAGCACATGTATATATTTACCTGATAAAATTTACAAACTATACGCAATATTTTTTGTCATTGTTGCGAAAATTCTTCGAACGCGAAGAGACAGAAGCCGCGGATACGTACAACGGAATATCACCGTCTATACTGCCAGGAGGACTCGTGCCTCGGAATGATTGGTTGCCGGAGCGGAAACGAGCTTAATGGAAAATAAATAAATCACGAATTTCCGTGCTTCGCAAGGACGTATATATATTCTCAAGGATAAACAAGTTGCGCAGCGTTGATATTTCAAAGCATTTCGTGTCCGCGTTTATTGGGCGTTAATCAAAATTGACTTTCGTGTTCTATCATTGATCGTCCTCGGGAACGAGTAGGTGGGCGCAATCGAAAATAATCGCGCCGCGTCGCGAAAAACGAGTGGCGCATGATTCGGTGACAAGTTGATAAAAATATTGCTATTGCTGCTGCTGCCAGGTGACCGAATGTTATAAAGATGATTTTCCACATTCGCCGTTTGAATGTTCGTATTTTGAACTCTTGGGTGTCTTAAACGTTGGAAAGGAGAAGAAAATAGGACGAAATAAATTTATCCGGGTGCAGTATGTTCATCGTTGAGTTTATTTGATATGTACAGTGTGTCAAGTAAGAGCGTAGACGAGTAAATTTTCAGAAATATTTATTGATCGAAACTTACAAATACATGGAGACATTGTACTTAGTGAGAACAAAAATGCAATCTGATTTAGTGCGTGGTCCAGTCTCCATCGGCGTTGATAATCGGCCGGCATCTCAGGGGCATCCTTTCGACCAAACTGACGGCGTATTCGTGTGGTACAGACCTCTAAATGCGACAAATTTCCCGAGTTGACGTCTTCACGGTGAAAATTCTCTTTCCTCGCATTCTTTGTTTGATATACACCCACGCATTCTCAATCGGAATAGCGTCAGGTGATTGTGACGGCCAATTCAGAGTAGTGATGCCGGATTTCGCCTTCACTCGGTGCACAGCTTTCTTCGGTGTTTTGGATCGTTGTCCTCCTGTAGGACCCAGTCTTCGTTGTTCTTTATGAACCCTATGAATTTTATGAACTTTATGAACATTCAAACGGTCAGTGAATAGGTACAGGCCTCCGAAACCCAGTTTTGAAAAACATCCCCAAACGTACAGCTTCACTGGATGTTTTACGGTTCGCTGTACCAATCTGTTTAGTGGATGATGACCAGGCCCGGGGGATAATGGAACACTCCCAAAAAGAAGCTTCGCCCGTAAAAATAACGTTGCTCCAATCGCGATCACCGTTGTCCTTCGCCCAAGCGAGGGTCGCTTTACTCATGGAGCCACGTTCCGGAAAGTCATCGAGATTTTTCGTCTCTTTATATCGCTGTACCCACTTGCTAACGAATGCCTTCGACTTACCCATGTACTTAGCAGCCGCTGCAAAATACATTTTTGGACCTTTTGAATGGCTACAGAGGAACAGAGCCTCATAGGGCGAAGCGTAGGAAGCACTCATGGTACTCTGCACGTGTTCTCTGACAAAAATTAAATATCAACCGAATCTTTCTTAAAAACGCATGAAGCGGAAAAGCTCACCCTTTGCATTCTTTATATATATATATATATATATATATATATATATATATATATATATATATATATATATATATATATATATATATATATATATATATATATATATATATCCCGAGTCGAAATTTAGACCCTCCTTTAAACCTCCTTTCAATCCCAATTTGTCATTCAATGGAGGTTCAAGAGGTTCAAATGGAAATCTCAAAAACATGTATATCAGAACCTACTGAACCTCCAAAAGTGGCAGAAATTGGACTTTTTCACTCAAAGGAGGTTTAGTAGGTTCATCTGAACCTCCTTTAAACCCTAGTGAGCCTGATTTAATGCTTACGCGAACCTACAGACCCTCTTTTAAACCTCCTTTCGCTCTACTAACTCTCCTTTGACTCCTTTCATCGGTGGCTCGCAGAGCCTCCTAGCCCTCCTTTAAACCTCTTCTGACCCTACTAACCCTCCTTTAAGCCTACTTCAATATGCTGCCCTCCGCTCCCCCCCTTCGACAATCAATCGTACATAGGATACCCTATAAATTCTATGGAACTTAAGTAGGTTTATTATAACGTTTTTTTAAGTTACACGAAATAATTTATAGCTGTAACAATGTATGTATATGTTTCGAATTAATAAATCAATCTTATAATACATAATCAAACATCATATTTTTAATTCACACATATAATTTATTTTTCAGATATAGCTTGACCCTACAGAACCTCCTTTGGATCCAATCTTTCATTTTCCTTCTGCTTTGGATTCAAAGGAGGTTCTGTAGGGTACAGATAGAACTTTAGGCCGAAACGAGGTTGTGTAGGTTCACGCAACCCGAGCCCATAGGCCTAAAGGAGGCTCAGGAGGTTGAATAGAAGGTTCAGTAGGGCTAAAGGAGGGTCGCCAACGGTGCAAATTTCTCCATATAGGTTCAAGGGGAGTCAAAGGAGGGCGGCGGTCTGTGCGTTACAAAGGAAATAGGTTCTCGAGCATTCAAAGGAGGGTCTAAATTTCGACTCGGGATATATATATATATATATATATCGAAGGGGAGATGGAGAGAGAGGAGTTATATATATATATATAACTCCTCTCTCCACCCCCTTCCCCTTCGATATGTGTATTGCAATGAAGACGGCCCATTAATTCAATCATACAGTAAAATGTTTGTCTCGTGGATGACGTGTGGGCAAAAGAAGGAATAGGAGGAACGGTCATGGGCAGCGTAAAATTTTATGCGATGAAATATGCAGATGATATTGCGGTGCTGGCAGAGGATGCGGAAGGGTTGGGGAGGATGATAGAGCGACTGGAGAAATATGTAGAAGGAGCAAAAATGGAGGTAAATGTGAAAAAGGCAAAGATCATGGCGTTTAGGAATGGGGAAGGGAGAAAAAAAGGAGAGGAATGGAAGTACAAGGGGGAAAAAATAGAGGTGGTCAACGAGTTCAAGTACCTAGAGTACTGGTTGTCGACGCGGAACACAGGAGGGCTGCATGTAAAGAAGTTGGTGGCAGGAGCACAAAAAGCAGCGAACGCGGTATGGGGAGTAGTGAAGAGGGCAAAGGTGGAGGGATTAAAGGAGCGACTTCAATTGTTCGACTCTCTGGTCAAGGCGGGAGGACTGTACGGAATAGAGATTTGGGGGTGGAAGAGAAGGAAGGAAATAGAGAAGCGACAGGGAAAATTGGTGAAAATGACTCTGGGAGTAGCAAGGAACACGCCAAGTTACCTTTGGAAGCTGGAAGCATGCAGGAGTGTGGAAGTGGAGGCACGGAGGAGGAGGACAGGACATTACCTGGTCCAAATTTTGAAAATGGAAGAAGGGAGATGGCCTGGAGGTATGCCTGAGAGAGGAAGTGAGAAATATGCTTAACGGTCACTCATCAAGGTAGGGGAAGGAGTTAAAGAAGGCGATGGACGGGGTAGGGGATGGGAGAGTGATAGACCTGATATGGTCAAGCGCAGAAAGCTGGGAGAGGATTGGGAAATACCCAAACGAGGGGGTAGAAAGGAAAACGGAACAAGACACGTAAGGAGATTGGGTCAGAGTGGACAGTTCTTCCTTCTGCCCTTGGTACAAGGAAATAAAGGTGGGGTGCGAGCGGGAGAAATACTGGGATAACAAAGAGTTGAAGGGGAAGGTGAAGGAACAATGGTCAAGATTGAGATGCGGAAATGGAGGGAAAGTGGGAAAGAGAGGTTTCGGCAACTGGACCTGCGAAATATGCCTAGAGGAAGAGGAAGGCCTAGAGCATATTTGGAAGTGCCAAACAGCGAGGAGAACGACGAGCGAAGGAAGTTTGGGTAAGGGGGGTGGACGAATGGAGAGGAGGGAGAATGGGTGAGAAGTTGGAGGGTTGGACGAAAGACACACTGAGAGGGGACCCGCTAGCGGTAATATGCGAATGTTTAGGGGCATATGCAAAATTAAAAAAGGCAAAAGCTGCGGAAGACCGAAAGGAGGAGAAAGAAGATAATAGTATGGGGGCGTGCGAGGAGTAGGGTAAACAGTGTAAATAGAAAAGAGCGTAGCGGATATGCTGTCTTTTTCTTTTCTTTATTGTTAGTTATAAGGATTGGGCGTGTTTTTTAGATACAAGGATTAGAACATAAGGCGAGTGTTGGGTGAATGTTAAAAATCGAAAGCTTTACATGTGGAAAATAAAATCTATCTATAATGTCTATCTTTACAAAAATTCTATTCAATTTAAATTAAAACAAATTAAATAGATAAATTTAGTCAATTCAACTAAATTGTCGTTTGAACAAAGTAAACCAAATCACAGACTTATTAGGAATAATAAAAAATGTACGCATAAAGTAGACAACATGTCTCGGCGTTTTGACGACGCGCTAATATATATGCTTCATCTGGCTTTTTATAAAAGGTTAGACGTGTAAAAAGCGCCAAACTGTATATACAGGGTGAGGCAGAATGCAGTTCCTGATTTGAAGGGTAAATTGAAAAAAAACGCTTCAAGATACATAAAAAAGGTTTTTATTGCTCAAAACTACACATGATACCGTTTTTTTCATGATGTTTTGAGAATGATACCATCTAAGTGGCGGGCTTGGCGAGCAACACACATATTGAGCCTTTCAAGGAAGTTTCCGGCCACTCTTCGCGGTATATCTTGCGGAATTCCAACGATGACGTCCTCAATCGCCTCCTTCAGAGCTTCAAGGTTTCGAGGTCGAAGTTTGTATACCTCAGCTTTGACGTATGCCCACAGAAAAAAGTCACACGGGATCAAATCGGGGGGCGTGGAGGCCATGGAACATCCCCCCGCAAAGGGATCAGGCGACCAGGAAAGAGGTCTTGCAAAATTTCGCGTGAACGTCGGGCAGTATCGGTCGTGGCTCCATCTTGTTGAAACCAGAAGGCTTCTGTATCGTGTTCCTTGCACCATTTCCATTTTAGGGCGCAGAAGGTTCTCCAACATTTCACAATAGCCAGTCAAAGTCACGATAACGGTTAATCCTTGGGGTTCAAAAAAATAAGGCCCAATAATGCCCATAGTGGACACAGCGCAAAAACTTGTCACTTTCGAGCTGTGAAGAGATCTTTGACGCAGTTCACGAGGGTTTTCAGATGCCCAATGATGAAAATTTTGTTTCTTTACTGTGCCGGGAAGATGAAAATGCGCTTCGTCGCTAGTCGTCAAAACAGCGCCGGGGGGTACAGCAGTTACGATTGCATTGAAAGCATCTCTACGTTTCACAAAGTCTAGTCGGCTCAATTCCTGTGCAAGCATCATCTTGTAAGGGTGCAGGTGAAGGTCTCAGTGTAAGATTAGCCGTACAGTTTTGGACGATATTCCAAGCGCAACGGCATGTTTCCGCGCAGATCGGGTTGGAGACTCTTCAATTGACGCTCTTAGTGCCGCGATGTTTTCAGGTGTTCGCCCAACTAGTTTTTTAGGAACTGCAGATCCTGTCGCCCTTACATTACTGATCCTTTTCCGAATAGTTTTAGGATCAGGAACACTGTCATTAAGATTTAACCCGAACCGGATCCGGAAAGCCCTCTGCGTAGCCGCAACGCTTTCCCCTTTTTTAAAGAACGTCTCCACAACAAGGCCCCGGTGCTCACCTGACCACGGCATGATGACTACTGAGAACGGTATTGTTCCCCCAACCTAACGGCACCTGCCCCGCCTCTCTACACGGTCTGGGGGCCCTTCAGTGATTTTTTGAAACTACGGACTGCTACGGATATGCACATTTTCAAAACGAACCGTGGATGAGAAAAAAAAATTGACAAAACGAAGCTGACGAGAGTCCATTATCGAGTGTGTAATAATAATTGATACTTGCATAACTAGTGGTAATTGCCGGTCCGATCCTTCTGCACAACGGGCGAACATGTGCCGTCGGATACAACACCGCAGCGTACCAAACGGTCGATGAGAGTCGCGTGAGTTTACCGGTCATCTTGATGGCATTCAATGCCGTTCGCTGCATATTGATTGTCCCAAGTTCACCGCCCTCACCATACGCCGGAGCGTCACGGAAGCCTTGGCCTAACGCAAACAAATTTGTTCATAGGCCCATCTAAAAAAATGGATAACGCTAATTTGAGGAATATCTTCCGTGCGATTACCGGCGGGGGGGGGGGTGGTTTTATCATTTATCCAACACTCGGCATCCCAATTATTTTCCAGTTTCTTACACGTGAATGCAACAATGTCAATACGATCCGTGCCGTTGTAGGCAGCTGAAACAGTGCGGAGCGCCCCGATGACCAAGAAGACCGTGATCACTTTCATATTTGCAAAACACTGGCTGAAAGCAATGTTAAAAATATTGCGCCTACCCCCTTTTTCTCATACGTACGACAATTCTATCACAAATTGTCTATGACTTTACTAAAACATTCACAAAAATTTCGAAGCACTGTTCGCATACTTTATAATTTTCATTTTCATTACTATTGTTTTTTAACATTATTATTATCATAGTAATTATTATTATACTTTTTCGTATCGATCATTATTATTATAATCGTCATCATTATATTATTAATATTTACTTTTACTTCATTTTCATGATAATAATAATTAGTATTATTAACATGATTAAGGTGTTTTTTATTTCCATTATATTTTCTATAATAATGACAAAAATTCAGTATTTATTATTATTGTTGTAATATTTTTGTATATGAGCACACGTGTATATATTTACCTGGCGAAATTACCAAACCGTCCGCGGTATTTTTTCGTCACAAGGATATTTGAACGATCGTCGGACGAATCGATGGACGATCAATTTGTGGAAGTTGTGAAAATTCGCGAAGTTTTACGAATAACGAAAAACAATAGTATCGCCCGAACAAGAAGAGAACGAACTAGTGGATACGTACCATAGAATACCACCGTCTACTGGCAAGAGTCCTCGTGCTTCGAAGCGGTTGTTCGCCAGAGCGGATACGAGCTTAGAGAATAAGAAAAACATTGCTTATGGCCGCGCTCGAAACTTAGCAACGACGAATATGCTTAAGGATAAACAAGTTGCTCAGCGTTGATTATTTAAATCGTTTTGTATCCGCGTTTTCTGGGCCTTACTCACCATTGACTCTCGTGCTCTATCGTCGGTCGTGGTCGGGCACCCGTACGTTCTGGACACGGGGTACGGGGCACTGCTGCTGCCATATCGCTGAATAAAAATGATTTGTTACATTCGCTATCTGAATGTTCTTATTTTCAATTCTTGTGTTCCTTAACCCTTCCTTGACACACTTATATTTGGCTACGACTTTCAAGCACTGAGTCAATTTGACCTGGAATACTTCATCCGCCTGCCCTTAGCAACACTTCGGTCGGTATTTATTGATAGAAATCCGGGATACACTGTAAACATTTCGTAATATGTCTATATAATTAAAATCCGGGAATATAAGATTGAGTCGTTGTAAGAAATTATTGGAAACTTTCAATTTTGGGCAAGTGAGCATCTTATTTCAAATTCATCTGAGTCAGAATGACCCAGGGTGTCACGGAAGGGTGTCACGTTGGAAAGAAGAATAAAGTTTATGATTGAGGTTATTTGAAACTATGAGTTTTTTGAACTTATATATATGTATGTATGTGTGTGTATATATATATCATCATAATCATCAATCATAAACGTGCAATTTTAAAACAAATTAGAACAGATCCAAGAAAACCGGTGCGATGATCCAGTGGTTAGCGTGCTCGTCACTAAACGAATCCCAGTCGCGTACATTTTGTCGTGAAATGTTTTTCTTCGGCATTTCGCGGCGAAATAAGACTACGACTGGGGGGGGGGGCGAACTTGATGACCGGCTGTATTGGTATAGGTTTTCCGCAGTTTCCCTATACCCATGACAGAAATGTCATGATGAATATAATACAGAGGGGGAAGTCCGCTGCGGCCGCAAGCAGGGGGGAACAGGGAGAAAGGTGAAGAAAAAAGGAGTAAACAGTAGAGAAAAGAAACGGGCACAATGTGGGAAAAAATAGGTAACAAACGCGAACAGCGTGCACCTTAGGAAAAACAAACAAACAAAAAAAATTTATAGAACAGATCCAAGAACAAGTGCTCCAAATTTGTCGGCAATGATTGAGACCGATTACAATGTAAATGTAACTGTACATATAAAGCCGGGTTATAATGGCGGCGTAGTGCGAAAAAAGCCGTTCATCGGTAATGTGAATAAAAAGAAACGCATGGATTTCGCAAAAGAATATTTGATAGGCCGATTAATTTCGTGAGTTCCGTTATAGTCAGTGATGAGGGCGAATTTGACATCTTCGGTTCAGATGGTCGTGTTAAGGTTGAGAAAAACCAAATACGCAGATGCACACCAAAAAATTGCGTCTGACAGCGAAGCGTGTTGGTGGCGGTGTTCTTGTATGGGGCTGTATGAGCGCAACTGAAGTAAGAAAATTGACATTTATTGACTGCACTATGTATCAACACGTTTATATGAATATATTGAAAGATAATTTACAAGAAAGTGCATAAAAATTAAATCTGGGTGAGCCATTTATGTTTCAATAAGTCAACGACCCGAAGCACACGGTGAAGAAAGTTAAGGAGTAGTTATCGCGCAATGTGCCTAACCAACGCAGTACAACTCCGCAACCGCCTGGTTCGAAGCCAATTGAACATTTGTGGGGTGAATTAGGTAGACAAATACAGAAATACGCGGTCATAAAGTGAGAGCAATTGAAAAACGCGCTTCGAAAAGAGTCGGACAAAATCGGGTCATCGATGACATCGAAACTGTATGCAAAAACGCACGAAGAAGTTTTGAAGATTACAGGTGGATCCACCGATCACTAGTTATGGTAAGAACAGAAAACTACGATAGATAAAACTAAAGTTGTCGTAGGGGGAAGTCCCGTAACGCCGGGCACCTAGTGTCGGACACTCGTGCCATGACGACAATGTCGCAGCGCGTTTGCGTGAAAAACTCACGAAAGCGGTGCGGGGGAGCGTAGCGATACACAATCGCGGGATGCGGTTTGCCACTGACGGGCGAGGCCAAAGTGGGAGCGATTGATTTCTGCGTTTGGGGGGAATACACTGCGTCGGGTAAGATCGAGGTGAGTGTTACTGTTAAGTTTCTGGGTTTAAGTGTTTATGTTGATGGTTATTATACGTCGTGTTTCATAAATATTCGAAGTTTGTGAAAGTTTTTCTTGGTTTTCCAAGGGGTTTTGGTATAAAACACGTCATTTTGGGGATTCTCTGTCCCCTGGTACCGGACGCAATGTGGTCCCTTAACGCCGGACGGTAAACATGCTGTTCTTTTCGCGTAAGCATTTATACTTTTGATGATAACTATTGCACGTCGTTTTACAAGATAGAAAAACGCAGCGAAATCAAAACGGAAGGGAAGAAAAAGAAAGGACAATGGACAAAAGTTACTAACTGAGTTTGAGAGAAGCTTCGCTGCGCTACGACGTTCCAAAAAGCACTCTACATGCCAAAACATCGTTTTTAAACCGTGGACTAGCTTTGCTCCAGGTGTTGTGCAGATTCTCCATAATTTGTCATCATATTGCCAGATGCTGCAAAAACAAACGATCAGTTTCTACGAAGAGAAAAACCGAAAGAAGTGAAATTCTGACTTCATCACCCTGCAAATTTGTTGTCGAAAAAAAGAGAATGAAAAGAACGTTAAGGACAAACAGAAAGGAATTGGAAAGAAGTTTAAAACAGCGATAGAAGAAAATGAAGACAAAAACCAAAGGCGTTAAGGACAAAGGAAACGGTGAAGCTAAAGCGAAGAAAAAGCAACCTTTAACTCAAATATCGAATATAAAAACTACTTGCGTAGGGTGCCTGGAGGACCACGAAAAAGCCTCGATGCAGTGCGCCAGCTGCCGTGGATGGGTCTATGAAGAATTTGCAGACATCCCTAAATGTTCGAAAACTTACATATGCGATTAAGGGGTTACCCCCGGAGCGATTTTGAAAAAAAAACGATTTTTTTTATTGCATTTTTTTGAAGTATAAGTATCTGAGAATATGTCCTGAAAATTTCAAGTCGATCCGAACAAAATTGACTGAGATATGAGCGTTGAAAGAGAAACTTTAAACGCGTTTTTCTCAAAATGGCATTTCTGAAGGCGGTGACCAAGATTACTCGAACACTAATGAACCGATCTTCTTGAAATTTTGCAGGCTTATTTAATACATAAAAATGTAGTCTTTATCGTTCGATTTTTTTTTTTCGAAAAAAAAATGGGCCGTTTTATAGCCAAAAAACGGCCGTTTTTTTTCGTTAAAATCGAACCATTAACTTTGACTGTCCGCCATTTTGTGAAAAATGAATATTTTTTAAAATCCTTCGATTAAAGACTAGTTTATACTTATATTTGACTAAATCCATCCGCATTTTTTTCTTCAGATGATCCACTTCGCCGCAATGTTGGTCACCGCAAACCGTGTATATAAAAACATTATTTCATTGACGGCCATTTGCCACTAAACAATGTAATATTTTTTAATAAAAAAATTACTGAAAGTTCTTCAAGATGTGTTCTTTAAGATGGTATATTGATCGATTAAAAAAGTTTTGTAGTTTTCTTTAAAAAAATTCATGAAAAAGGCCTTTTTTGCGCTACAAGTGGAAATAACGCCTTATTGCACAATGTTCTGAAGATGTCCGGCGCTGGGGACTCGAAGTTAAGTCTGTCCGGTACTAGATGCCACTTGCAGTGACGGCAATTTTTTGTACCAAAGTTTGAATAAAGTTTTTAATTGTGTTTATGTAGAGGTTGCATTTTTGTTAATTTACTTTGGTTTTAAACTTTGTCGACGTATTATTATTTTTTTTAATTTACATTTCGCGAAGCAAGTTTCTTTTATTGTCCGAAAAGCTTAGGTGTTCGCCACTGAGGGACTTCCCCCTGCATGTACGAAAACTTGTTTGGTACACATTTGGCTAGTTATTGATCTGTTTGTTTCTTTGCTGGTGAAGTGAGTGTTTTACGATTCATTTTTATGTTATGTTTATTGTTAATACGATTATTTGTAAGATGAAAAATCTAACATCAATATAGTAACCAAAGATTGTAGAATACCCTAAAACAATTTAGTTTGTACAGCGCATACGGAAACTTTTTTGACCCACTGTATATATACACAAAATTCACGGTTTTTGTATATAGTGTATGTTGTCCCCATAGACAACTCTCTACACGGTTTTATATACCTGAAGCGGTTCATTTAAAATGCGGTGCCAATAGAAAACACTATTTATCATAAATCCACAGGTACAACTGCATGAAGAAATTTTCGCTGCGATATATTCTCCGACGACCGGGATTAATTGGATCGGTACAGAGGTCCTGTTTGCAAAATCTGTAATCGGATATTTCATAATACTATCTAATTATCACAATGACAATAGGTAATTGAAATATGTCATGTGACACAATCGAAAGAATATTGGAATTATTTTCGTCAATTCTCGGGAAATAGGCACGTCGGTAGGTTCGATTCCATGTATACGCGAAATATTTCCACCGAACAAAATCATCTCAGTAGGTTAGGGACATAAATAATAGAAAACTATTGAGATAGAACCTCCAGCGGAGTATTTTATTTTATTTTGGAATTATGAAATATTATGAATTATGAAATAGCGCCCGAGATGCCTTGAGCCAACACGCATGTAGTGCGTTCATTTGGAACAACACCCCATAAAACATGTTAAAAAGAGCGGCACGCGTTTACGTGCTTGAGCGTGTTGAAACTACACGTATAAGTGCGATGAAACTGCACGCATAAGTGTGTTGAAACTGCACGCACAAAGTGTATTGATTTGAACAACAGACGATGAAAACATGTTGAAATTGGCGACAGAATTCCAAGCCTGAAACGTATTGTAACAACACACTTTTTTTTACAGTGCAGTCAACTGGTGCGGACTTTCACGCGATAACTTGCCAAGAGAAGTACATAAATTTTGCTGGACGGGAAAAGTACACTTCAGTCGTGTTCAATGATACCTACCTCCTTGTTGTATATATTTGAATGCGTCCGCGTTATGCAGCATCGCGGAGAGCTGCAGAGGCAAGAGCTCTCTCTCTCTCTTTCTCGCTCTCTCTTTCTCGTGTGCCGCCAGAGATCTCCTCTCAGAGCACATGCAGCTCTAAAAATACTTTGTTCCATAACCGTACACCCGACGGCGGCGAGTATATGTGGTACCGCGCCATAACGTTTTCTCTACCGTAACACCGACGACGGGCGAGCGAGCGAGGACGGAGAGGCTCGCGTTCGAAATTTCTCTCGGCTCGTCCTCATCCGCGCGATTTTCGTGAGAATATTATAGCAACAGGAGGAGGGTTAACAGTTTGCGGCGACAGACAGGGTAGGGAACAGGGTGCAGAAGAAGGGTCTGCGTAAGCTTGAGCGCCCAAAAAACGAGTCGATTTGAAAAAAAAAATTCTGGTAAGACCCAGGTAGGAATTGACGATGAAAAAAGGGCTCGCCAAGCTCTGAAACAAGGCTCACATTTTTTAATTCAGGCTGAGCACCAGCCTGATTTCAGGCCTAGCTGAACCCCTGAATGATAACGCGGTTTCAGGCTGTTGCACACAGGCTTGACCAAAGGCTGGTAGAAAAGCCTGTACTAAGCCTGAAACGACGAAACAACAAGGTTCAAAACGAGCCTTAATGAAGCCTCCACGAGCATTTATGACCAAGCTTATCCCAAACTCTTCTCGAGGCTATATGAGGCCTGTTTTTAGTTTTCTATATTCTACATTGGGGTAAATTTAAAAAATTTGTAAAGAATTCATTTTATTTATTATATATATTTATTATTAATTATATTATTTGTTATAAAATATATATAAAATTTTTTAAACACAATACTTTATTTCATTTATTGTTTATGGGACACGTAATACACAGAGTGTACGCAAACCCCAGAGAGTGAGTATATACGAAATGTGTGTGTGACGAGAAAAAAACTTTTTTGTGTACCTCATAAATATCGATAAGAGAATATGTTTAAATGTTCTGAGCTGCCTCCTTCGCTTTCGTTTATCGTGCCTTCGCACCCGACAAATTTATTGCTAATTTTTTTTTCATAAAAGTACAGAAAAAGTATTGTTTAAAATTTATTTTGTTTTATCACAACCTGAAACAAGCCTGCATCCAGCCTTGATTTTTTAGCCTTAAAATTCACTGGCTGAATAAAGCTTGAAATAACCCTGAGTTTAGGCTAAGCAGCCAGTCTTGGTACCAGGCTGCTCCAAACGATGCAATGAAACCTGGCCCAGGTCTGTCTCACTCAGGCTCGGTGAAACAAGGCTCGCACAAGTTTGTTTCCATCGTCAGCCTTTTGATTCCCTACCTGGGCAGTAATGGTATGACGACGTCAGGATTTTATGTCCTTTTGTTGCATAGTCTTACTAAGTTTGAGTCTTTTTTTAATTGAAAAATATTGATAAACAATGAAGTTATTTGAAGAAAGTGTCGCCGTTGCGACGCTATCGGTGCATTTTGGAATTACGTTGATATCAAAGGGATCCACTGTGAGATTGGATTTTTCTTTTTTCCCTTTCTCTCATTTCGTTCGCGGTGATACATTTTTTTTCCTATGTATATTAATCAATTAGGATAGTATTTTTTGGAAGGTTAGGTACTTAGGTTACTAATGGGCTTGGCTTGATTACCAAATTTTTTTCTGGTTAGAGTATTGAGATGTCGAGGTCGGGATTTTACACACAATTGATACATAGTCTTGCCAGGTTTTAGCTTTTTTCGCATTGAAAAATATTGATAAATAATGAGGTTATTAATGTTTAAACAAAGTGTCGCCGATGCTGCATGGCCAATCGGTGTAGGTGCTTGCGGCAACTAAGCTTATCTGAAATGAAAAATTAACAAATGCACTTTTAGTATAATAATAAAACTTTTGTATGACCGATTTTTTTTGGAAAATGTCAAAACAACGGAAGTGGCAAACTGTAGAGGAAAAAGTTCGTTTTTCGACCAAGAATAAAACCTTAATAATTTATTATTAACAAATGGATAAACGTTTGAAAAAAAATCATCCTGTCATACGATGGAAAATGTTATATGCTACGCTCTGTCCAAATGTAAAGCGAATCGGACGAATGGGTTTTGAGATACGACTTACACCGTTTCGCAAAACATAGTATCGACGAAAATGACGTTTCAGTTTGCATCGTTGGAATGCAACGCTATTTTTTCTTTCTCTATTTTTATCATCACTCGAACCTTTTTTTGCAAATTGAGGTCGTAAATTTCTAAAAAAAATACGTAAACACATTTGAGCGATTTTTACAGCATACATCGGGACATAATTTTTTTTAGTAATTAAAATAATTAATTTTCGTTGCGCTCCAACAATGCAAGAAAAAAATTCATTTTTACAACGAAATCGCCAATAATGCATTTCGTATTATTTTTCTTCCCGGATAAACGAAACGATATACGCCGTCTATATTTCGATTGAAAGAATTTGGCTTTTCCATTTTTCATTTCGGAGTATTTCGCGGCTGCATGTACTCCCATTGGAGATAATTAAAAAATGCTTCTCGAGATGAACTCATCACGTTTAGATCGCAAATCTCGTGCATACGTCGTGGATATGCCCATGGGCGCGCGCGCGCGCTCTGCTAGTAATGAAAATGAAACGTGCACATTCCACGTATATACATCCAACACCGCGATGATACCGCGACGATCGTTGCGGGTGTGCAATGGGGCGCGCACATGTGTGCGGTGCGCGAGCCGCTGCTGTCATTCGCGCTCGGCAAATTCAACAATCCTCGGGTTTCATATCTTTTTAATCCCCGCTATTTGTCGACGAGGTCTTCTTTTGTCCGACTTCTTTTTTCCCCGGCGCGGAGGAAGATACGAAACGAGGACGCGCGATTGTGCGTGGGCGTGCGGAAGAGAGAAAATCGGGGGTTGATCGATGTTTGTTCCGGGATTTCCCCTGATTCGAGCACACGAAAGATATGCGGAGACATGTGGAGTGAATGGGGGGCTGCATAAGCTTGGGGCCAAAAATACCGGACGATTTTCAACTTTTTTTTCTGCCGAGAGTATTGGAATGACAAGGTCGAGATTTTACACAGAATTGATACACAATCTTTCCAAGTTCGAGTATTTTTTGCATCGGAAAATATTGGAAAACTGTGAAATTGTTATTATTTAAAGAAAGCCGCTGCTGCATGACGAATCGGTATAGGTGGTTTTCGCAATTAGGGTAATTCGAAATAAAACATTTAAAAAATGTGCTTTTAGTATAATAATAACATTTTCATACAATTTAAAGGAATCGGCTCGTACGAGAAAAATACGAACAAGACAAGCCGGAGAAAAAAATGTCGACATTCGACCAAAAAAATTATTTGTACTGAATGCTATATCTGGAAAAGAAGAAAAACCATTTTTTTATTAAGTCAATTTGTTTTCAATCTACGAGCAATTTTATCTGTATTATTTTTCGTGCTAATTATACTATACATATCTTTTACATTTCCATTTCATTTTTTTGGCAAGTTCTATTTTGGAACATTATGTCGTATTTTTTTCCCCCATTGCCTCTTCATTTGTATCGTTCTCTATTTCCTATTTATTTTTATCTTTCTTTTTATCGTTAATTCTAAACGATATTCTGTTACGACCATGTTACAACTTTACTTTCATTGTTATTTCCATTTCTATTGTTATCCATTATCCTTATATTATTATCTGTTTTTTTGCAGCTTCAGCCGGTAGAACTTTTTATAAACGAACTTCTAAAAAAATAGCGCGCCATTTATGTAGCCCGAAAGTTTGAAAAAATCAGAAACAGAAAGAAACACGAGCAATTCAAAACAAACGAAAAACCATTTTCATTGCATTCTAACTATGCAAACTTCGGATGCAATTGTCGACACGATGGGATTATCGGTCAAGGAGGATCGTTTTCTTGGCTGCACTCGGCTCGTCGAGTACGCGTGCAAATATATATACATATATATAAGAAAAGATACATATCCAAACGCGACAACATCGGGTGCTCGTTTCATGCAAGTATATACGCGCGTTTCTATATATATATATATATATATATATATATATATATATATATATATATATATATATAATGCATTGCTATATACAAGGTGGCCAAAAAAGGGACGACAAAAAGGTAAATCTCGATGTCTCGTATCCAATACCTTTGCATCCTCTACAATTTTGTTTAGTCTTCGATTAAAAAAAAAAACATTCACACGTTTTTTCCTCGTATTTTCCTGTAGCATCGATTAAAATTCCTTTTCTCTTTTGTGGATGTACTTTTTTCTTGAAAGTTTTTCAAAGCAATTAGGAGTCATTTAGACTAATATAACTGTATGATGTTGTAGTTTGCATCGTTGGAATGCACCGAAATAATTTTTTTTACGAATTTCCCAAATTTTCTTTAACATATTTAAGCTATAGAAATCGCACGATTATTTTTTCTCCTCTTTATTCAGCTATTTACAACTCAAATCTATAAAATATTATCGTCGACACTAACAAAAATAAGGAAGTCAAAAATATCGTTGCATTTCAACCATGCAAACTTCAAGATCATTTTTGTTTTATCATTTGAACTTTCGAGACTGATGCTGTCAAACAATTTTTCAAAAAAACTTGAACTAAAATCGAAGGTATTATCGTCAGTGTTCAGTTGGTGATTTATTTATTGCTCAACAGTGCACTTCGTAAGAGGGCGTACGCAAATTACGTAACGCAATTGGGGGGGGGGGTCAAGGTTTGCGTTACGTCACGATTTTAGTTCAAGTTTTTTAATTTAAAGCTCGCGGGCAATTTTACCGCGGAAAGTTGACAGCTTTCCGAACGAAATGTCAGTTGAGAGGGGACGTCACGTGCAAGAACTTGAACAGTAGCTTTCCAACTTTTCCCAAGCAAAATTTGAATACAAAAATGTTTGATTTTTATTATTTTTGAAAGTACATATATTGAAAAATATGTTGGCAACATTTTTATTCACAAGTCCGAAAATTGACGTTGTTACAGTCACTTTAGTGAGAACAATCACAGTGATTAAGCATCCGATTTTTTTAATTTTGATAATTACTATTTTTAAAGACTGCTTCAATACAAAAAAAAGGCCTTGAAAATAGAAAAAAAACGTCCGAACTGTCGGCATTTTGGAAAAAAAACCAAAATGAAACACCGGCTACGCATAACGATAGCTAAATTTGTATAGATGTCGATAAATTGTTGACTTTTTATTTACAGATAACCTTTCATAAAGATATCGATGGGACAATGAAGATAAATTTTTTTCGTCGTCAAATCAAGGCCTATATCTCGATAAATTTTAAAGATTGTTTCATATAAATTGATACACTGAGAAAAAAGAATCATTGAATATGCAAAATGCATTTTGTGGTCTCGAAATTTTGTTGTTTCAACAGTTGCTCAGACATGCTAAATAAGCGGATAGTTTAAATGTATCTTTAGTTACTGCCCAACTATACTGTTTTGTTATGCCAATCAAAAATCAAGTCGCACGTATTTAAAAATACAATTTTGTTAAAACAACTGAATTTTGGATGAACGAATTTTTTTTTGAGTGTATAATACTAGATGAACATATACATCATAAAATGCGTATAAACCTGATAGTGCCATAATTAGTTATTTCTTTGAAAAAAAATCGCAATCATTTACGATAAAGCACCCGTTACGTAACGGAGTAGAGGGGGCCACCCGTTACGGTCCTGTTAGCGGGGGGGGGGGATAGGGAAATTTGGCGTTACGTAATTTGTGTACGCGCCCCAACGACAACACAAGTACAACAAATCGCGTGGAAAGTACATACACGAAAGCGAAAAAAAATGTAATGCTTTTTTTGCGAAAAGTAAAAAAAATTGTAGAACTTAGATCGGGGTGATTCGGATAGATACGAGGGATGTAGATATTTTTTTGGACGTCACTTTTCGGGCCACCCTGAATATATGTATATGTGTGTGCGTATTTGGTTACGAGAGGCTGGTGAGGTTGGCTCGTTCGCCGCCGCCGCGCGGGCTCGGGGGCTCAGAGTTCCACACGGAGAGCGTGCCGCACCGCACACCAACCGCAAAACTCTCCGACAGTCCAGTTCCGTTGTGCCCGCGCGACGGTACTCCCATCTCGAGGCGCAACGACCGGCCTTTTTCCCTCCTCTCTTGCCGTTTTTTTTTCTTTCTTCAAACGTGCGATCGTACGCTACTCGACAATGCAACCGAAAGGAGGCTTGTCGCGTCGTACCTTCCAAACGTGTTTTTTTATCGGCGCCCGTTTGTTATTTTGAGTTTAACCTGCAAGGTACCCCCCTTTTCTTCTCTGACCCCCCTCCTTCGTTTTCGCTGCCGCATTGAAAACATTTTCCGTAATTTCGGAGTGCGTGTTTCTTTTTTTTAATCAACGATTGGTCGTTTCTCGTTTTTTTTTTATTGTGCGCTGGGAAAGTGGGCGAAAATGATTTGGGTGTCGTGGAGACACGTGCACTGGGCACGGTTTTTCGAAATGTAATGGTGTGTAAAAAAAACGTAGAAGTTTCAGTTGATTTTATTTTCGAAGTTTTAATTCGGTAATAAAACTTGGTTGCTTGGCTTTGCTCAAGCAACAACACGTGGATGGGGCACGTTTTTTTTCGGTCAACCCAATTATTTTTTTGCTAAGTTCCCTAGTTTAAAAAAAGGGGGAAATATCGATTTTTTAATGTACTAGGGAACTCGGTACAGAAACGTTGTTTGGGTTTGTTTGGGTTTGAGATTACCGCGCAGCGACACGTGAAAGCTGAAAAAGAGCTTATCTCATTTTGATTATTACCAAAGTTTTCGGAAAAAATCAAACGTTCTGTAGCAGATTTCAGATCGTCGGTAGAGGATCCGGTGATTAAAAAAAAATCTCAGATCCAAACGTATACCCTTGAAAAAGAAGTGCTCACCGAGCCGTCACTTGGTTGCGAACGTATCGAAGAAAATGAAAAAAAGTGAAGCGCGAATCGCGTTTGTTCCGAAACAAAACATGACACGAAGCTTCACAATGATGATAGTTACGCTTCAATAAACGCTCTGAAAATGAATAATTTTTTATTTTATTTAATGTTAAGCCATATACAATTAAATATTTATTTCCTTTTAATATAAATATTTTTATTTAAATGATTTATTATTCGATATTTATTTCATTTTAATATCAAGCAACAATAAAATCTCTAAAGATATGATGATATTTATTTTGTAAAAAACTTGTTAAAAAAATTGTGCAATGGAAACTCGATTTGATTGATTGATGATAAAATTTTCTATAGATCCATTTCGATAAACGCTCCAGAAATTAATAAATTTAGAACGTTTATCAAAGACGATCGAGAAAGAATGTTATTACATCTTTATATATTTTATTATGTACCTATATCGATTAAAAAGGATTTAGAGCGTTTATTAAAGAGAATTAAAGATCAACCCTCTTGAAAAAATGAGAAAAATTGGACAGGCCTGTCACGTGTTTTCAAACTGAATTCGGAGGGAAAAAAATTAGCGTCTCCCGCTAAGTTGCTCGAGAGGTCTTTTCAAAGTGTCCACGTGTTCCAGACCTCGTTCTGCTCCAGTACGCCGACACACGCCACACGCATACACATATATGAAGTGCTGAAAAAAGCCGAGAGTCTACAAAGCGTTCTTTTTTCTCGCGAAGAAAAATAATCGTGGCCGTTTATTTATTTTTTGTTACGTCGGTGTGAAAAACTCCACGGATCATTAGGGAAAAAAACGATGATTCTTTTTGTTGGTTTATTATCCGTCAATCGGGTACATTCATCGGGGGTATCTTTGCGCGGCGTTTAAAGAGCCGAGGCAGCCGATTGGTCGATTCGATCATAGTGACGTCTCGCGTTCTCCTCCTCTCGCCGATACGTACGTGCTTACATTAATGCACAATACAATGATCGCTGCGTGTTTTGTCGTGCAAATGAGTCACCGGCCGATGGAGCAGGTCGCGCTTCACGTTCGGACTCGTCGGTGACCGCCAACGTACGCTGGAGTCCATAGTTTTTTTTCAAATAAATATTCTCCATTTTTTTACATTTCTATTAATGTCGACCACTTCTTCATATTGGAGTGATCCGCGCACCTTTTTTCGCTAGACAGTTATGGCGGAAAAAGAACGACAATTAGGAGAGGGGAGAAAAGTGGGAAATATTTCGAACAAGGCGATAAAAACCGACAAATGTGTTTTTAGGGGGGTTTTTTTAACAGGAAATATCCGAGGTAATGACTTTTCTTAAATAACAAAAATATTGTATTTTATGAGGGTTTAGAAAAAAAGACGATATTTTGTGGGTTCTTTCTTAATTTAAAAAATACCAAATTAAAGGAGTGTTTTAAAAATAAAAATACCAACTTATGTTTGAATTTTCCAATTGAAAATACCGCGTGATATATGTTTTTTTCAAATTAAAAAATATCGTACTTTAAGGTTTTTCTTCATTTACAAAGATGGGGTTTTCCATGGGAGTTTTTTAAACAAAAAATATATAGTATGTCGTGGGACTTTTTTTAAATTCACAATATCGTACATTGTTTGCTTATTCTTGTTTTTTTTTCTTTCAAATATCCTCGTATCTCGATACAGAACGAATTATTGTTTCATCGCAACAATTAATACCACCATTCTCGTATCAGATCGCCCGTAATAATATTACAATAAATCATTTTCACAAAATTGCAACTTTACGACAAATTATACATCTACAATTTTTTTAATTGCTCAGTGAAATCAAATATTTTTTATCACGCTATAGAATTGTACATTTAACTCAAAGAATAATTTTATTTCGTCAAAAAAAGGTGCCGTTTCCCATAGAAAAATGGATGTTTCAATTTAATAGAATTTTCTTCAGTGTCGCAAAAAGGCGAACAAATGGTTCAAAGTACGGTTTTCCATCGATATAAATTTATCATCGCGAAGTCGCAATTCACGCCTCTTCCTCGGCAGTTTTATTTTATTTTTTTATCGCCCCCCACCCCTACAACACAACCTGGCACCTGTTTGCACCTCCCAGAGGTGGAGGTCCCTCGCGCTCTGTCTGACGATCGAGGAAGGTGGAGCGGGGACAGGGGAAGGGCCACTTCCGTTTCGAAGGAAAGAGGAGTGGGAGATGGGAGCACAACTGTCAGTCGGACTCTTGCACGTGGTTTCCGAGGCTGCTGAAAATTCCTCGTCGCGTATATTTTTTTGTGACCGTACCTCGCTCTTCCTCTCATGTATCGATCGAAACGTGCTTTTCAAGTGAAACGGGCCGAATAAACAGGTGTTGCCGAAGCACATTTACCACAGGATCTGAGGACTCAAAATCCTGCTACACATATATAATTTTAGAATTTTCGATCGATACGAAAAGAGGCAGAAAAATATTTGCGGTCCATCAGAAATATTTTTAAAAACGGAAAGCTACATTATCCTTCTTCAAAATGTTCTACTATTTTTACTCGCTAGCTGACCACGAACGTGATTATTGTTATTATTATTATCACAATTTTCCTACTCCGACAAACACGCGTGGAATTTTGTTGAAAAATGGCGATAGAAATTTCCTCCTAGAGGGACTCGAAAGCACCGTGATTTAGCTCTAAGTCGCCGCGAAACAATTATTTCCTCATTTTTTCGGCATCGTTACATATCGTATATATATATATATACACACACACACACACACACACACACACATATATATATATATATATATATATATATATATATATATATATATATATCGTATATCGTAGTTCGAACACTGTGGGGCTTAAAACAAAATGTCAGGAGGCCAAAAAGTTCGGGTGGAAATAATTCTACAGATTGGCGTTTTCTAAAAAAAATCATATTTTGTTTTTGTTATTGTTTGTGATCGAAAGACCGCGAAAAGCATAATCATATTTTTATAATAATGCTTTTAAATAATGTTATCAAAAAATGTATGATAAAATCGATAAAAGTAAATAAAATAAAAAGCAAGATCGTTGTTTCCCGTGTGATCCGTCGATTTTTCAAAAACTCTCCAAACGCCGCGACGCATTACTCGGAGATAAGGCAATAAAAAAAAAACGCGCCAGTGACTCACTTTGTCTTGCGATCGCGCGAACTGCGCAATCGATGGAAAAAAATGCACGGCAGAATTTCTTCGCGCATGAAACACCTTGCCTCGCGTTGCATAACGGCGCGGTGCTTTGTTGTTTCTTTTTCCTTTTTTTTCCCGCGGTCAATTTGACGTGTTCCATATAAAAAATGGCAGAAGGCTGTCCGAGCAACCCCCCACCCGCCTCGGGCCCGCTGTGACCGCATGTCAATTGGAATCTGTTAAAAAAAATTATAAAAAAAAACATTGTTTATTTTTTTTTTCATTTTCTTGTTTTTCGTAGATGTCGACACTCGCATATCCTCATTTTATTATTAACGGACGTCGTTAATTCGCGCACGAATTGTGAGAACGGGATGCTCGAAATTATTCGACACCCACGCGGCCCGCGAATTACAAATATATTTTTGTTCGAGTGAGCGAAGTAGTACGTCGCAGCAGTGAATGACAAATTGGATTTCTCAGTGAATTCGCGAAGAGAGTGCCGCACGAGGAAAATTGTGAGCGGGAAAAATAAAAAAGGAACATTTTTGTGAGCATTAAGTGTTGCAGTGCGCAATTTGTTGTTTTTTTTCTTCTTCATTTTTTTTGGAGTACTCAACGCGTGTCGTCGATTTTTGGGTAAGTACGATTGGCGAATCGAAATCCGAATGGAAAAGTGTGAATTGTTACGGGCAAATGTACTTTTGGATGTTTCCGAAATGATCGTATCAAATACTAACAAACGTTATAATATATAATAATAATAATAATAATTTTCATAATAATTTAATAACAATAATGATAATGATAATAATAATGATAAGAGATTTATATAAATAATAATAATAGTGATAATAAAATGACAACAAAGATATTTATATAATTGGAGATATTTTTATAAATATCTTTAGAAATGATAACAATAGTGATCATAAAAACCACAACAAAGATGTTCATAAAAAATACCTGACCGATAAATATTAGCTAGCCATTTTTCATAAATATATTCGCTGTTATGTTTTTATTCAGGACAAGGTATGATTTTATTTTCATTGTTATTATTATTATTTTAACCAAATATTTTCGTTGGGCTATAAATGTAATAAATTTCTAGCCCATTTTGCGAACATCCAAAAGTCGATTTGATCGTTAACCTTATTTTGTCGGATTATATTTGAGTAGAACAAGCCAAATGAAAAAAATTACTGATACATTGATAAACATTGGAATTTTTAAATAAATATAATATGAAAAAAAAATTTAATTGAAATAAATTGAAATTGGAGAAAAAGAAGGAAAACTGAAGAAAAGAAAATTGGCATTAAAGATAAGTTGATATGAAAGATAAGTTGATATAAAAGATAAGTCGATATAAAAGATAAGTTGAAATGAATTGGAATTGAAGAAATAGAAAAAAAAAAAATAGGTCACTGCGAGCGACACGGTTAATCGTCAACGACTCGATCCGCGCGCCTGGTGCGTGATTTGGCAGTTTTTTCCCACTTGTCTACGTTCAATTCACCCACATCTGTATGGTCATTATTGCCGGTGGAATCGCGAAGGGACTTTGCCAATTGGGGGAACGAGGCTACGTGCGAGCTCTCGCGCGCGCTTTACACGACAACTCATTTC
>OY723393.1:2894591-2927091 GCA_963210295.1 Ophion ellenae
CGACAAAATATCCATTTTTCCAAATCATCTGATTGGAATTGTCGATATAATATTAATTGGATTAATTTTACATAGAGATTCATGCGTACCTATATAGAAATATAATTGCGAATTAATAAGTGTCTATATAGTTGTAGAGCTTACTGCATATGGTGATGCCTCGAATATACGGTATGTCATGATCATGACGTACCGTGTACTCGCTCAGCGGAACGCATTATCCCCTTGGTTGTTAACGAAATGCTAAATTTATGCGTTTTCTCTCTTTACCGCTCTCTCTCTCCCCCTCTCGCATTTGCATTTTATACTTCATTCCTCGTCCCCGTCTATTTGTTCTCTGCAGTACTACAGAATATACAGGGACATTTTGCCAATAGCAGAATTCGTACCCCGCGCTTTCTCGTCGCAAGCCCGCTACGAAAAACTAAGCCTCTTTGTACCTTTGGGAAAGCTTTGGGTAAGCAGCTTAATGGTATTGGCAGCCAGTATCCCAGAGAGACAGGCTCATGAATTAATACATAGACATTGAGAGAGAGAGAGAGAGAGAGAGAGAAGAGAGAGAGAGAGAGAGAAGGAGAGAGAGAGAGAGAGAGAGAAAGAGGCCCAACGAAGTTCATCATTTCGTGCTTATGTTTCGACTGTAAATTAGTAGGATCTCCGGTTTCTCACGAAGCTTTTATCGCCCCCCCCTCCCTGTTCGATAATCTTGCCCTCTGGGGTTTCTCAGAGCTTTTACTCACGCCAGGGTGAAAAATATGTTCGATTAAAAGGAAGTGTCTTCAAGGCTCAGCCTCCCTGGCTGTTGACTTGGTTTCTGACACGATGTTGAAGTTTGCATCGTTGGAACACAACGAAAGTAGGAACTTTCATTCCATTCCAACAGCGCAAACTTCAGTATCATGTTTTTGATGAGATAGGGATGCATCCAAGACAACTAACACATCTGACGCTGATTAAGGGGTTTTCTCACTTTAGACGCTAAAAAAGGCTATTTTTATGATTTTTTTATGTTTATATTATAGATATTGATATAAAAGTTCTTACACTTAATAAATACACTTTGGAAATACATTTAAAAAATGTATTTATTTAAGTCACTATTTATAGACGATATCAGACAATTTTTTATTACATTTTCAGTTTTTTTCACCGTTTTTTGGCAAACAAAATTAGCAAATATCAAAATCTAACGAAATCCTTGATATCCGCTATAGCTATAGTTGTAGAGAATATGTGGTTAAAATTTCATAAGGATCGGTTCAGTAGTTTCGAAGATTTTATCAACAAGCCGTCGAAAAGCGTTGTTTCGAGAAAAATGCGTTTAAAATTTGTTTGGGTTACATAAATACATAACAATTTTTTAAAATGTACTTCGGAAGTGTAACCCTACCAAAAAAGTTAATGAAAATAGTATTTTTGTCATCGTTTAAAGTGAGAAGACCCCTTAAGTGTGAATCGACTAACAAACTTCCTCATTCGCTACGACGAAGTGCACCAGAAGATGGCGCAATGGTCGACGTGAATCCCAGATACGCGGATAACGGGGGACAACCCTGGGAAAATTACATTGGACGGAATTTGATTGGTGAATCTTCATTAAGGAGGTTAGAGCGTTAGCCACAATCCAAGATTAAATTCAAAAAAATATATATATACATATATATATTGACTACACTATACTGAGTCTTTACGAAATTTGGAAATTTTTCCACCCCAAAACACCAGAGATAAAAAATAGTTTAAATTAGCCAATTTTTATGTGCGGTTCGATAGGCAAGATACACACGCTACGAGTGATGTAACTTTTTTTTGCCTATTTAGCACCAAAGATAAACGATTTCGAACAACGGATAAACCCAAACTGAATCTTTGTAAAGATTTAGAAAAAAAACCTCCATCAAGGTATGAAACCAAGGGTATCAAACCAAGAGCCAAGATTGCGGATCTTGTCTGGCGAATGAAGCGCAGTGCTGCCAACCTCAACGCCTGCCAAGTTGCCTGTATTTCGGCAAAACTTAATATCAATTATTGGATATAATAAACAATCTCGCGACATAAATATAATTAGGCAGAATTATAAACGACTCCAAATTTCATTCTCAGTTGTATAAAACATTCGCTGACGCACTTTTTTGCATAATAATCATCGATAATGTTATACTTTTTCAGTTGGTAGCGACACAAAAGTTTTTCTTAATTACGTAATAAAAATATAAAAAACCATAATTTTGCGATTTAAATATATATTTCAGGAAAAATAGCATCTACAGAATAAATCTATAAATCCTCGTATGAATTTTTCCGACGTACATGTAGAACAAAATCCGTAACCGTCATTTGACTAAACTGGACCGCTCCAATATTTGGGTCAACTACGAATCTTGGGGAGTCGGAGCTAGAAAAAGGACGAGCTCGGTTCAAACAACCTTGACCCAAGTTTAGGATTCATCAGCGTTTATTTCATTTCCAATTGAATGGGATCTCTGTCCGAAGTGAATTATTCGGTTGATGTGATTGAATCCAGAAAAATTAGCGTGTCCGATGCTAATGAAATTACGGGTCTGAAGTTTGCAGCGTTGCGATACAAAGGATTTATTAATTTTTTTCAATTTTTCAATTATGCATAATTTTTCGCACATTTGCGCTCTAGTTCCTTTAAAAACATTGTCAAATAATTTTTCTTTGTTTTCGACGAAAGCTGGAAAAATGCCACCTCCCCCTGGTTGGAGATAATAATTTTTTTTTCATTTGCGTTGTTGGTACCTTGACCAGAAAGGAGGCCCAAGAAAATACCAACGATTTTGATTCTCCGGAACACACCCTAAGGGGGATGGGGGTGAAGGTTAAAAAAATCCTATCTCCCGCGAGTTAAACATAATCATTTTTTCAAAGGTGCCGTTGGTACCTTGGCTCGAAAGAAGCCCCCAAGAAAAATACCACCGACTTAAATTCTACGAAACCCACCCTTCTAGGGGTAGTGAATGTTCAAAAAAAATCCTATCTCCCGCGGGTTGAACATAGTGATTTTTTTTTATTGGCGTTGCGTGCACCGGAGCACGAAAGGAACCTCCAAAAGAATGTCAAAGATTTTAATTCTCCGGAACCTACCCTTATAACGGGGTGAAAGTTTTTAAAAAGCTTATCGCCGACGGGTTGAACATAATAATTTCTTTTATCGACATTGTTCGTACCTTGGCTCATTTGAATTCGATAAATCGTTTATCAATTTAAATTCGTGTATTTCTCGTCCCATGTGCTTTTACACAGGCACAAGATCGGAGCGAAAAAAATCGCGTTGAAAAATCCAATTTCGTTCGTAGCGTAAATTTTATCTGTCGGCTCGTAAATTAAACGGATGCGCGAGGAGAGCCGAATATTATGATGCTCGTGTATGTATGAGAGAACGCGTGTGACAGTAGGCTGCGCGGGCGATATCGTAATCAACGAGCACAAAAACACCAGAGGCAAACGAGAATGCCTGCACCGAAGTACGGATATTCGTCGCGAAGCCGTTATAACAAAAGTACACAATAAAGTATCCGCGCCAGATAATAATTAAACGCAAGACAATCTCAATTCTTTGCGGTCCGTTGAGCTGTCGATTAAGGCGTTACCCCCACTTGTAGCGCAAAAAAGGCCTTTTTCATGAATTTTTTTAAAGAAAACCACAAAACTTTTTTAATCGATCAATATACCATCTTAAAGAACACATCTTGAAGAACTTTCAGTAATTTTTTTATTGAAAAATATTACATTGTTTAGTGGCAAATGGCCGTCAATGAAATAATGTTTTTATATACACGCTTTGCGGTGACCAACATTGCGGCGAAGTGGACCATCTGAAAAAAAAATGCGGATGGATTTAGTCAAATATAACTATAAACTAGTCTTTGATCGAAGGATTTTAAAAAATATTCATTTTTCACAAAATGGCGGACAGTCAAAGTTAATGGTTTGATTTTAACGAAAAAAAAACGGCCGTTTTTTGGCTATAAAACGGCCATTTTTTTTTTCGAAAAAAAAAATTGAACGATTAAAGACTACATTTTTATGTATTAAATAAGCCTGCAAAATTTCAAGAAGATCGGTTCATTAGTGTTCGAGTAATCTTGGTCACCGACTTCAGAAATGCCATTTTGAGAAAAACGCGTTTAAAGTTTCTCTTTGAACGCTCTTTCAACGCGGATTCTTCTCGTTCAACGCTCATATCTCAGTCAATTTTGTTTGGATTGACTTGAAATTTTCAGGACATATTCTCAGATACTTATACTTCAAAAAAATGCAATAAAAAAATCGATTTTTTTCAAAATCGCAAGTGGGAGTAACCCCTTAATTGACACCACTAGCGGTGAATATTCTTCGCATTTTTTGGTCGCTGAATCTACCAAATTTTCTATTTGATTGCGTTGTCCTATTTGGTTGGTTTTTATTATTTCTCGTCCATTAGATTCTTTCTATCGATCATTTTGTCGTTTAGACATTTTATTTTGAATTCCCTTTTTGTTTTTTTCCGAGCTACAATGCATTTCCGAAAAATAAACTATTTTACAAAAAGCCGAATAAGTTCGCGGAAACAAGTCGAAAATAAATGTCTACAGGCAAATTGGAGGTTAGTGTCTGCACTATTGTTTTCTTCCGGGAAGACATTTTTATCGCCATTTTTGGCAAAAGTGACGTGCGAATCTATAAGGTTGAAAAAGCGGAAAAAAACAACAGTGTTCGAAGTGACCCAGTGAGTAAAAAAAGTAGTTGGATACATCTTAATGGAGCTTGTTTTTTTTTTATAATTATATCTAGAACGTACCTTTGACCCTTTTTTGCCGGAGATTGGCACCTTTTCGTCCCTATTGAAAATTCCTAAAGTCCCAGAGACAATAAAGATGCCCATTGACATAAAATAAATAAAAATATGAAGTAGAATTCTGCGGTTATAGTTGTGACAATAATGCAGAATCGCAGGAAGTAGAGCACGCGCACGAGAGAAGAAAAAGCGAAGAGAAAATCGTACGAGGATACAGAGGCAGGAAATGTGTCGGTGAACGGCATAAGGCAGGTAGCGGCTGCCCAGCGACACGACTTCCGGTGCGTGGATAGCGCCGAACAAAAGGGGATCCTTTTCCGTTCGTCGAGCATTTACTAGATATATATCTCTCGCCTGTATGACCTGCCTGAATGGGACAAAAAATAAATCGAAAAATTCGCCTCGATTATTGCACCGCAACTTCCGGGAACGATTAAAAACATAATACATTTCAGATCAAGGGGGAAAAATGTTTATTTCGAACAAAAATCATTCGTATGGGCTCTTATATGATTTTTTATTCAGTTAGTTGACTTTTTGTTTGATTTTTATTTATCTCGCGAGTGTAGTTTTCTCTATGAAAAAAAAAACATTTCTTGGATTAAAAAAGTTTTCGGCACAATTTATTGTGATCACATCGGAAAGAAAAAACAAAAAATTGGGTCAGATAGCGATCGAAGTTAATGGGACTTTCGAATTTGAAATTGGAAGTTTTTTATTCCAAAGTCGATCATTGAAATTTTAGCCTTCCATAGTCAAAGTTTGTTTGGGTTTAAGTTAACAAATTTTAACCCAAATAAAACCAAACAAATTTTTTGAAAAATTTTGACTGCGAAAATCTAAAATTTCAATATTTTTATGTTGAAAATTTAAACCCATACTTAAAAACAAGTTTGTTTGGGTTTGTTTGGGTTTAAGTTACAAATAAAAAACAAGTTTGTTTGGGTTTAAGTTAGAAAATTTAAACTCAAACAAACCCAAAAAACTTGTTTTTAAGTTTGGGGTTAAATTTTCAATATCGAAAAATTGAAATTTTAAATTTTCGTAGTCAAAATTCATTTAAAAAATTGGAAAAAACTAAAAAATGTGCATTGCATTCCAACGATGCAAACTTCAAATTCACAATTTTTTCTCTCTCCGTTGAGTGAAACTCGCGTTAACGAAAATTTCGAAAAAAAAAAACCCTCTATGGATTTTTGCCCCTCGGTGTTTTTGATCGAAGCCCCAATCTATCGGGACACCCGACGAACTAACGTAGGGAGATGTTCGCGTATAAAGTACACGTCGAACGGAGCAGAGGAAAAAAGAACGGATGAGGAGGCACGCAGGGATTATTTTCGTTCGGATAGAGAAACAAGAAATGACAGACTTTTGGCACGGTGCTCGCGAGCGATGGCTCTTCGGACACGTCGGCTCGTGCTATCTAGAGTGGAAGAATTCTTGCACGTGAAAATTTCGCCGTTCCACCCGTTCGCCACGTGACACGTTCCCGTAGGTTTTCGTCGCTCCTCCGAAGTGACCTAAATTCGATCGAGTACCTTTATCGAGTTTGTGGAGGCTTGGGGCCGAAAAAAACCGGTCGATTTTCAATATTTTTTCTGACGAGAGTAGGTATTGGGATGACGAGGTCGGGATTTTACACACTATTGATACATAGTCTTGCCAAAAAGAACGTACTTTCTTTTATTTTTCAGTATTATAATAAACCTTTTCTATCACCAAAGACTTTTTTTGAATTTTCTGAAAATTACGAAAATGGCACGCTGTAGAAAAACAAGATCACTTTGCGACAATTTTTTTAAAATAATTTGTTATCAACAAATGGATCAATGTATTTAAAAAATCGGATAAACCGGAATGGAAAAAACTGAGATGAAGCCTTAACGAATTCAAAGCAGTTGAATGTTGTTCTCCAAACCACGAACTAATTATTTAAGCAAAAAAGGAAGTTTCTCAACCTAACGTCGTTACCCCTTAAAACCGCCAAGGCTTTTGATTCCGAACAAATAAGCAGACCAGTCAAGCAGCAATTCAATATAATATTCCCGCAGCCACTGACTCTTGAATCGAACTTGCATTTCGAAAATCCAATATGACCGATTGAAATTCTCATAAATATTTCATTCTCGAGTTTTCAATCCTGTATTTTCAATTGTGGGCCACACAATATCGAATAAAGATTCCGCAATTTTTTTCGAGCGTTCGCCGCCGCCGTAGGAAATAGAAAAAAGTTGCGCAAGCGGAAAGGTTCATCCGAGGGATAAATTACGACTTGGAGTACGAGGCAATTAAACTTCCTATCTCACAATCCGTGTAGACGAAAATCCATTTGCGACATAGCATGTCCAGAATTTCCAGAATTTCCGACGAGCCAATTCGAATTCCGCACTGCCGTCACGGTCGTTGAACGTTCGTGTGGTCCAGACTTTGACCCATGCTGCAATTCTCTGCATTTCAGTGCTCTCGATTCACATTGCATAGATATTCACATACATATATCTAGCAACATAGACCGGCACTGGTGGATGGGCGTTCGGAGTTTGGCTCTAGCGGTCCTTCGAGTTAAGCAGCGTTGTGCATGGCCGATACTCGGAGGGGTGACCGCTTAGCCGTGTAACCAGCTGGCGCATCAACCAGGCAGCGAAAGGTCGATAGTTCCGAGACCTTCGTCCAGATATTTGAGTAAAAGTTCTGTGGACCGGAGAATCAGAAGAATATCGGGTCATTTATATCGGTAGGGGAACTCAGGGCAAAACGAATACGCGGGGTGCGATGAATCATATGCCTAGCCACTAAACAGTGTGTGCGAACACAGTGCTTCCATTGGAGTCCTCAGGGGTGGCGATGAGGTGAATGAGTGTGAAAGTATCTAATGTGGCGGAAGCACGAGTCTCGAGTGAGAAAACAATATCGATTTTTTGACAAAACGAAGTAATTTTTGGTAAACGAAGCAATTTTTGGTTTAACATCGTTTCAGTTTATTTGAGTTGCTGATATTGATTAGAGACAGGTAGGTAAACACAATGAAAGTACTAATTGTTAATATAATAAGAACGGTTTGTCAGACATTTTCAAGGTTATTGCGTGATTTTTTGTTAATTCGTAAACCGTCTAATGGGGCAAGATGAATACGGGCTATCGCAAACCCGAAATATTTTACAGCGTACCACTATTTACGGTAGAACCCATGTAGAGATTGACCGTTGGGCCTGGAACGGGCCTTTACAGTTAGCCTTTCTAGAATATTGGGCCGTGAGTATTTACCAATGAGGTGCCTTTGTAGAAATGATAAGAACGGCCCGATATCGGCCAACAGCCAACAATTATTAGGCCAATGATTTAATTCATTGTAGCGCCAATGTCGGTGATTGCACTTGGCCCTATGTGGGCCCTCTTAAAGGGCCTATGTAGGAATTGATCACTGGCTCTATGATGGGCCTCCACAGTTAGGCTATCGAGAAGTTAGTCTAGCTAGAATATTGGGCCGTGAGTTCGTTTGGGTTTGTTTGGGTGCGTGATAATATTCAACCTATATCGGGCCAAGATTGGCCCGAGATTGGTATTTATGGATACATATTTCATGGAATAACCTTGAGATAAATTGTGATTTGCGTATATGACAGGTTTCAAAATTGGCATATTTTACTTACTTATGTTGGTTATTTTCAAATGCCAGGTAGGCCAAGACTTGATTACAAAAACTGAACTACAAAATATAGACGATTAATATATGACGTGCCAGTTATTTGCCTATTCTGGCACAATATACAGATAATGAATAACCCAAGGCTTAAATAAAATAAAAGCAGATATGGTCTGACCCACTTTGCCAATAAAGGGCTTAGATTAATTCAATGGAATTTCCAGTATTTTAGCATTGCCAGTTTTAAAATAGGCAAATTTCGATGAACTATCACGGCTGTTTATTGGTTTTAACAGATGGGCCCGGATAGGTTTTAGTAATGGGCTGA
Organism: Ophion ellenae; assembly: GCA_963210295.1. NCBI lineage: Eukaryota > Metazoa > Arthropoda > Insecta > Hymenoptera > Ichneumonidae > Ophion > Ophion ellenae. The sequence continues at coordinate 2,903,364 of OY723393.1, forward strand.
TATTGTGCCAGTTCTCAATTTATAACGGAACAATAATGGGCCAATGTAATTGCTTGTATTTTAGCATTACCAGTTTTTAAATCGGCAAATATAGTTCAACCATCACGGCTATTTATTGGTTTTAAACGATGGATCGATATTGTGCCGGTTTTCAATTTATAACGGAACAATATTGGGCCAATGGAAATGTCGGTATTTTATTATCCCCAGTTTTTAAATTGGCATATTTAGTTTAACTATCACGGCTGTTTATTAGTTTTTAAAGATGGGCCAGAACAGGCTTTAGGGATGGGCCGATATTGTGCCAGTTTTCAGTTGAGAGCGGAACAGTAATGGGCCAATATTATTTCTCTTTTGTTGGCTTATACGATGGTCCCAATATTGGCCTGATCGTAACATTGGGCAACTCATGGCAACCTCTACATGGGAAAGGGTGAAATGAAACTAGCAAAAAAATTGGTTGCTCTTCAGCCGGTGTTTCTACCAGGGGAAGAAAAAGAACTTACAAATGATTAAAATGATATGGAAGCAGATTGGCTTATCAAATTGCTGGTATTGAGACTGAAACCACTTATATATGCGAAAGATGCCAATAATTCGTGTCCAATCATTCTCCCAGCGCTGTTTCATCTTGCGCTACATACGGGGCAAGATAGAAAAAATAAACGTTTAATTCAAAATATATACTGTATGGTATAAATCAGAAAGACAGATTTTTTGCTTCCAAAATTAAAAGATTATAAAATGTTGATTAGTTGAAAAAATAATTAAAGTTGACCGACTCATGTATGTATTGTTTTATTTGAACATGACCTTAGCGCTATCGTCTTGCGCCTACTTTCCCCAATTAGGCCCTATTCGATCAAGGGCCTGCTTGATTAAGGGCCTGATTAGCTGTTCCTCTTCATCTACTCGAGACTTTTTCAATTTAGCCACGCGATGGTTGTCAGATGAGGCACAAAAAAAAGCATCTGATGAAGCCATCCGGATTATTTACGTTAGAAATGAAACTGGTAAAGCATTTGGTTCCTCTTCAACCGGTGTTTCTACCAGGGAAAGAAAAAGAACTTGCAAATGATCAAAATGATATGGAAGCAAGATTATTCGGACTAATTCTACAGAACATAGACGATTGGCTTATCAAATTGATGGTATTGAGAATAAAACCACTTTTATATGCGAAATATGCCAATAATTCGTGTCCCATCACTATCCCAGCGCTGTTTCATCTTGCCCCACATACGGGGTAAGAGGGGAAAATAAAAGCTTTAATTAAAAATATATTATATGGTACAAATTAGAAACACCGATTTTTTGCTTCCAAAATTAAAAGATTAATAAATGTTGATTAGTTGAAAAAATAATTGAAGTTGACTGACTCATATATGTATTGTTTCATGTAAACATGGCCTTAGCGTTATCATCTTGCCCCGACTTCCCCTACGGGTTTTCCTCAGTTTCACCGTACCCCCGGCAAATGCGGTATAGCGTGATTTGAGGAGGTTAGAGCGTTAGACACAATCCGAGATTTAAGGGAGACTTTGTCCTTGGAGTGCCATATTTCAGGTATTTACATTTCATTTTTTTTAAAGGAAACGAGTAAAGCTTTTTGATTGCGGTTTTTTCTTGCTTTTATTCATGATATACAGAACGTTAAAAAAATTTTTTTTTGAAAAAAAAAAACTCCGCGAAAACAGGCCCTTAAATCGCGGGAGGTAAACGGCTGACATCACTGCCCCCTCTTTGTTGATCTCAAACACAAATTCAAAGCATATTATTAATCTGTGACCCTTTGGTCATGGAATGACTGATGGGTTTTTCGTTTAGTACAAATTTCGGAAAATGGCGGCAATTTAAAAAAAAATCGAATTTTCGCGTTTTTTTTCGCATAAAAAGATAAATAATAAATGCATAAATGTATCTATCGAAAAAACGATCCGTCATTCCGTGAAGACATATTTTCTGAGTATGCTCTCCAAATTTCAGGTCGATATGTTGATTACAGCGGTCAGGAGAATGTCAGCCATTTTTAAAAACGTGTTTTCGAGAAAAATGCGTTTAAAGTTTTGTAATGTGTTTACACAAATGTGTTTACAATTACCGCTAATCGGCAATGCCTGGTCCATAGAGGCATCCCCCCTCTTCTTCTAGCTGCACATGTTGAGCCGCTAACATCTCCCGCTGCATTTCAAGGACAAAGTCTCCCGTAAAAAATATACATATACATATATTATTGTCTAGCCTATTCTGAGCCTCTACGAATTTTTTGAAACTTTGAAGTGAAAACACCTCAAAACACCAAAGACAAAATATAGTGTAATGTATGTAATTTTTATAACAAAATTTTTTCCAACGGATTAACGCCTTTTTAAACATTTAGAGAAAAAGCCCATCTTGCCCATCGTAAACCATAAATATGCAATATTGAACCATTAAGGTTTGATAAAAGATGACGAATATTGGCTGCCGAATGAAGAGCATTGCTGCCAACCTCAATGTCCGCGAAGTTGCCGTATTTCGGCAACACTTAATATTAATTAATGGTAACAATAAATAACCTCGTGACTCGGGAAGAAATAAAGGAACGGCTAAACCACGCCTGTCGAGTGATTTCTAACGAGACGTTGCAAAGAGTGCACGCATCATTCAGAATTCAGATCGTAAAGTGTATCCGGGTTGATGAACACATTTTTGAACATCTCATGCAATAAAAACATAATTTGCGTCTGAAACCATCGCTTATCTGCTTGCCTTGCTATAATTGCCGTTTTGCAATTTTTTTTGCATTTCAAGGTCATTCCAAGGTCATGATATTATGAGTGATTGGTTTTGTTTTTTTGTGCTCTACATTTGAGGTCAATGTAAACAAAGAGGGTTTCCTGTGAAAAATTGGGTTCGACCTTGAAATGAGGTTGACATCGCCACTTGAAAAAACCTACGGCCACCAAAATGTGGACATTGATGAACCATTCTAATTTTGTTGTTGATTTTTCCATCGTGAATCGATATTTATATGTGTTCTCGAGTGACTAACTTCTAGCGAATCACCCTGTATTATGAAGATGGTCCTTAGTTCTCTGTACCAATATAGACGCAAGCAGTTGTCGCTTGCAGAGTTGGGCTCTTCCCAAACTTAGCAAACTTGCCATTCCCTTGTTATCAAAGTCCATACGATCTCTGAAACAAGGACAATTGTCTCCCTCTCCCTTCCTCCCCTCCCTCTCTCGCTCTCCAGCTTCTCTCTTCGCCGAGTAGAGTGAGGCACTCCGAAATGTTCATCTTTTGTCCAAGGTGCTTTGTGTACACATGTATATTGCCCATTGAGGGTTCAGGCACTTGCTCACCCCTCCGTCCCTCCTCCCATCAAGCTTTTGGTCGGTCCCGCTGAAATCCGGAAGTATCGAATCGACTGAGTGCACGTTCACCTTAAAGGGCGAACCTACAGGTGAAAGTATTCCCTTTCGCTTTCCAACTTGCTTCCAACTATGTGACAAAGGTACACGGAGAGAATTAAAAAGTAATTTTTGTCGCGAATTTCACGGTAAAAATTACCGTGATATATTTCAATGTGGTGACAAGTGAGAAAAACATAATAATTCGTATGCGACAAGTTTTTTTTAACTCACGTTACAGAACATTTCAAATACGTAGCAAAATGTTTACTATACAAGAAGGGTAGAAATTGGAGACAGTAAAATTCAGCATGTTTATTCGAAAATTTACCTACTGTCGGTTAAAAATTACCAACCGCAGTATTTTTACGATACTGCACAGTAAAATTTACCTGCGTCAACCTCAGAAGAAAAATTTCCTGAAAGGCTGGTAAAATTGATTTATCTTCCCCTCATTGTGACCGTTTGTTTCCTCTACTGTTTTTGTTTACCTTTTTATCTCTCCACCTTTCTCGCGTTCCCCCTTTGCGGCCCAGCAGACTTCCCCCTCTGTGTCTTATTTAGCCGTAAAATGCCGAAGAAAAACATTTCACAACGAAATGTACGCAACTGGGTTTCGAACCCGGGACTCCCGGTTTGAAGGCGAGCACGCTAACCACTAGACCATCGCTCCCATTCGTTAGTAAAATGTATTTTTTCTTCAAAGACCGGTGCTACAATAATAATAATAATAATAATAAACGAAATAATAATAACCATAATAATAAATATTATTTATTATTGAAAAATTGGTACAAATTAACGCTGTTTGTTTTTTGTTGGGAAATTTGTATTCTTTCATATAAATTGGTATACTCAACAAACGGATAAGGAGAGAAATTTAATTATTAGAATTTATTTTTCATTTAATACTACCATTTTTTTACAATACTTTTCGTACCATCGTAGGCTCGAGTGATGTGACTAATTTGCGCACATATTATTTTGTCAACATTTGATATCGTAAAATCGTATTCACTCTTAAAAATTTCATAAGCAGTTTATGTACGCAGTTTAGACGAAATTTTTTTGGGAACTCCCATCGCGCCATGTAAGGAATAGATAGACCACTGAAACGAGACCGCGCACCCCCACTTGGTATGAAGGGGAATTTTTACCATGCAGTGCCTCAAAATTACCGTACCATACCGCACGATAATTTTAACCAAGCGCGCACGATAATTTTTACCGAGAGCACAATACATTTTCCTATAACACTCATTACATTTTATAATAAATCTTAAAATAACTGTTATAAAGACGATACTTTTTTATAGAGATTTTTAAAAGACATAAAATAATAAAATGCACGTTAAAATTTCGCTGATATTATATATTTTTTAAATTTAAGTTTTGCGTATTTTGTTACACATCAAAATTTACTAGAAAATCTGGTAAAATTTTCTATCTGAAGACGAAATTTTATTTTATTTTCGTGAAAATCTGTGTTTTACTCAGCAATAGCAAGCGAAGTTTCAGGCTTGTCATCTGGTTACCGTTACTGCACGGTAATTTTTAACATTTAATTCTCTCCGTGTATCCAGATCGATGAATGTCACTCAAGTCACAAGAATCACACAAGTTTTACTCTTTAAGGGCCTACGTGAGCTTGAAAATGGCAAAAAAATCTGATTATTGTTATCTGATAGACAATATGTCTAGAATATTCTCCCAAAGTTTTAAGTCAATCGGAGTGAAAGTCTAGGAGAGAGAGAGAGAGAGAGAGAGAGAGAGAGAGAGAGATCTTTTGGGAATTCCCCCCGTTGGGAAAGACCGCGGACACGATTTTGCAAAAACGAATGCACCGATCTTATTGAAATTTTGCACACTTCAAAATAGCATCGACTAGTGATTGAACGACGTTTTTTTTTCGATTACAACTAATTTTACAAGACTATACGTAGTGTAAATTGTACCAAAAATTGAACAATTTTGCATACAACTCTGCCAAAAATTCAAATTTCAATTTTTTAAAAAATCCTTCGTCCTCACGAGCTCACTTATCAGAAAACTATACAGGAAAAATTTGGGTTTTCAATTTCAGATGAAGCTATCATGAGTTATCCTGACCTCCACGAGGACACTTTTTTTTACGGGTCTCCGGAAACCATGTCCCAACGGCTGAATTTCTCAAATTTTCTTTCAAATATTGTTAAAATGTTGCTCTTTTGTGTGCTTAACATTTCGAATAAAATAACTTGTATATTATATTTTTTTTAATCGAGAAAATATGCTTTTTTGGCTTCGAAACGCACGTAACTCCTTTACCTACGTAACCAACCTCAGCGAGGCGTGATCCTTGCGTAGCCTCATTACCCAGGATACAGAGTTCACTGGAGGTTACCATCGAGAGGCATGAAAAATGCGTGAGAATTTTTTTTTTCACATAAAATTAATTCCTTTGTAATTGGGTTTCAACGTATTTTATTCTTCGATCAAACAAGAGTAAATTCCAATTTTATTTATTTAAAAAATCGAACATGCCGAATATGGGGTCTTGTCAGTTAAACTGAAAGAAAAAACAATTTAAAAATGATTAAACTAGACTTAATTTGGCGCGCCTTATCGTTTTTTGTTTCCCTCAAAAAAACCGTTTTTTGCGTTAACGGACGATTTTATTTTTCCAAGTCAATTTTTCACATAAATCGCTTCCTGATGGCCCCGCAGATTGAAGTTCCCTCCAATTGCGCAGAGGTTCATGTTAATCGGTTCATCCCTTGAAGCTGTAGAGTGTCCTGTGCGCTGAAAGTACCGTTTCCAGAAAAAAACGCATTTAAAGTTTGACGTTATAAAAAATCGTATTTAATGTTGGCTTTTGACAACCCAAACAAACAAACCCACGTGTTCTAAACCCTCCAAGGATGTAAATTACGTTTGAAAAAATCGAATTTTTCACTGTTATGAACGGTAACCTGTCCTTAAGGCGGGAGCCGGAATTAGAAGGTCAAAAAAAGCGTTTATTTGGGGATTTTTTTAGGAGGGAAAAACAAGTGAGCCCAGTCAACATTGAGGTATCTTTTCATGTATATTTGAAATGTATAAAAAAATGTTTCAACATGAAACAATAAATTACTGCAGATTTATCAGCCTGTTCCATGTGCGTCTTGCCACTGCAGTCCCCAATCGGCGGGAAAGATGCAACTCGTACTTCTTGACCGAAACAAAAAACCAATAAAGTTTTCGATCGTCATATATATTTCTTCTGAGTGAATTAAGGCGTTACCCCCTTTTGTAGCGCAAAAAAGGCCTTTTTCATGAATTTTTTTAAAGAAAACTACAAAACTTTTTTAATCGATCAATATACCATCTTAAAGAACACATCTTGAAGAACTTTCGGTAATTTTTTTATTGAAACATATTACATTGTTTAGTGGCAAATGGCCGTCAATGAAAAAATGTTTTTATATACACGGTTTGCGGTGACCAACATTGCGGCGAAGTGGATCATCTGAAAAAAAAATGCGGATGGATTTAGTCAAATATAAGTATAAACTAGTCTTTAATCGAAGGATTTTAAAAAATATTCATTTTTCACAAAATGGCGGACAGTCAAAGTTAATGGTTCGATTTTAACGAAAAAAAACGGCCGTTTTTTGGCTATAAAACAGCCATTTTTTCGAAAAAAAAAATCGAACGATTAAAGACTACATTTTTATGTATTAAATAAGCCTGCAAAATTTCAAGAAGATCGGTTCATTAGTGTTCGAGTAATCTTGGTCACCGACTTCAGAAATGCCATTTTGAGAAAAACGCGTTTAAAGTTTCTCTTTCAACGCTCTTTCAACGCGGATTCATCTCTTTCAACGCTCATATCTCAGTCAATTTTGTTCGGATCGACTTGAAATTTTCAGTACATATTCTCAGATACTTATATTTCAAAAAAATGCAATAAAAAAATCGATATTTTCAAAATCGCAAGTGGTGGTGACCCCTTAACAAAAAGCTGAGAAAATCGTGAAATAATAACTTTTCTCAGGTTAAAAAAAATGTGTTAAACAACACTGCTATACGTGCTATAAACATTATTTGAAAATACTTTTTCAACGACTTTTTTAATTCACTTAAAAGAGATTTTCATACTGAAGAAAATAAACTTTGGTTTGATTCAATAGGTCGTTTAGTTTTTTGCTATCACGCCCGCCAATTTTGAAAAATCGTCAACATGAAAGCTGGAGAAAACGCGCTTCAAAGTTTTCAATAGGAGGAAATAGCAATATCAAATATCAATATTTTCTCTGCTTTTGGTCTTGTATCTGTGAAAAGATTTACAATTGGCCTCTGTAACTTTGTAAATATATTCTTCGATATTTTGTCTATCGATTTAAGCAATGAATTAAAAAAAAAAGATTTTTTGGCCCTTCTAATTCAGGCTCCGGCAAGTTTTATTTTCGACTGCTCAGGATAAATAGAGGATCAGCAATGTCGTTAGTGAATGCCAATTCAAATGGCTAGATGTGACAATTATTCTGGAGTCTGGATGCTGTGACACCAGATGGCTGACGTTGCCATCGCTACCTAGTTCCCAAACCTTAGTTGCCATAATCCACTCGATGACGTATGAAAGGGTATCCGAAAGGTTGGTGCCTCCAACCATTCTGTGGTCCAGGTGCAAACCCTTTTGTTGCCTGCAGCCTGAGCCACATTGGCCCATCGTCAAATAACATCGCATACCATTTGGATAAATCTACCAAGGGGCAGTGGGCTCGGGGAGCCTGGTGCGTACATTGGAAGATCCAAATCGGCTCATATCCGCCGGAAGTCTCGTCTTTGGACGCTCTTCGTACTTTGTGTTTCTGGCACTTCGTCACTGTCTTTCCTCTGCCCTGTTCACGAGTTTGTGAATCACCCGCGACTTCGTCGCACATGCACTTCGCCCGCGAGACATTCCTGTCCCGATATCATTCGGACATATTCCACATTCGAGGCGAAGCCTCAAAAGAGAGCGCAGACACGATTTTCATCTCTCGGAGACTCGTCTGGCGCAAGTTGGAAATCCGCCAGAAATACGCGAGCTTAGCCTTCCCAAAGATTTTCGCCTGTCTTTTTCTCAGCTTATGAATAACTCGAGTCCCGAAGCCGAGCAGAGTGCTATTTTGCCTCGATAAACGAGAAGCATACTGAGCTGGAGATTCTGACGTCCGGATGGCTTCATCATCAGATGCTTTTTTTTGCGCCTCATCTGACAACCAACGGGTGGGTAAATTGAACAAGACTCGAGTAGATGAAGAGGAACAGCTAATCAGGCCCTTAATCAAGCAGGTCCTTGAAGATGATAACGCTAAGTTCATGTTCAAATAAAACAATACATATATGAGTCGGTCAACTTTAAGGGAGACTTTGTCCTTGCCCATGTAGGGTGATCGGTAGTGGCCAACGATTGGCCGATGCGCGACGCCGAGCCTGCCAACATTGGCACTCGAGCTTGGCCCGATCATCGACCGAGCCTCGGATGATAAGAGCGGCCCGATATTCGCAATCAATATTGGCCCTAGAATGGCTTACGAGAATCGGCCGAGCATCGCGTAGGAGTTCATTCGAGAATCGGCCAACAATCAGTCCCCGTTAAGATTGCCATCATTGGCACTCGAGCTTGGCCCGATTATCGACCGAGTCTTGGCGGATAATTGTGACCCGATATAGATCACCAAAATTGGTCCTGCACCGCCAAAAAAAAAAATTGATTCTTTTTGTATTGTAATTCGTCATTACCTGGTCTTTCGAAACGATTAGTTCGAAGAAAATATTTCACCTATATGGGACTCGAACCTTGAACCTACCTACTCATAGCCAAGCACGCTGCCCCTATGCTACCGAGTGCTCGTAACATTTGAATCGCAGATATGCCATAAGAGACCAAATGGATTCTCATTATTATTAGTATCGCATAAACTATATCAATTAGTTAATATCATCGTGATAATTAGAGAGTGTTATCGACTGACATGTTAGAGAATTTCCAAACCTAACCTATATATATATATATATATATATATATATATATATATATATATATATATATATATATATATATATATATATAATTCCTCTCGCTCCACCCTCTCTACCCCCACAACCCTTTAATATGTGTGTTCCAATAAAGACAGACCATTTGTTGATTAGTTCAAGTTTAATTTGAATAAATAAACATATTTAAAATTAATAATTCCAATAATGGAATGCAATAGGAAAAATTTGATTTCACAAAAAATCTAGTTAATTCAAATAAAGAATAAATAAATAGACGCGGTTAGTTAATATTAATAGAATTTTTCTGTCAGTGTAGGATGGTTCATAAAAATGGGCAGGGTATCGCGTATGAGCTCGTTCGAGAATCAGCCAACAATGAGTGCATTGATTTGGTAGTATGGTTGTTAAGAATAATGTCCAATGGACTCGTAAAAAGTATTCATCTCGTCTCTCAATGACTTCGACGCGAAACAATGAATCGTCAATATACGAATTGCGGTTTGATCATGCGTTACTCGGCCGAACATTGGCCTCGTATCGGCAAAAACATGATTGGCGAGTCTATACTTCGCCAAACATCGACTTCGTATCGATAAGCCAATGATTAGAGAGCCTATATTTGGCCGAACATTGGCCTCATATCGGCAAACCAATGATTGGCGAGTCTATACTTCGTCAAACATCGGCCTCATATCGATTACCCAATAATGAACGAGTCTATACTTGGCCGAACATTGGCCTCGTATTGGCAAACCAATGATTGGCCAGTCTATACTTCGTCAAACATCGGCCTCGTATCGACAAGCCAATGATTAGCAAGTCTATGTTTGGCCGAACATTGGCCGCGTATCGGCAACCCAATGATTGGCGAGTCTATACTTCGCCAAACATCGGCCTCGTATCGACAAGTCAATGATTAGCGAGTCTATATTTGGCCGAACATTGGCCTCGTATTGGCAAACCAATGTTGGCTAGTCAATACTCAGCCGAGCATTGGCGTACAATTGGGTAATCGATCATCGCCCCGCCAACATTGGTCCAAGTATTGGCCGTTACGGTTCGATTGGCGAAACCTACATGGGTGGAGTGCCATATTTTAGGTGTTTACATTTTATTTTTTTTAAAGGAAACGAGTAAAGCTTTTTGAGTGCGGTTTTTTTCTTGCTTTTATTCATGATATACAGAACGTTACAAAATTAAAAAAAAAAAACCAAAATGGCGGCCGTTGCAGCTCCGCAAAAACAGGTCCTCAAATCGCGGGAGGTAAACGGCTGACATCACTGCCCCCTCTTTGTTGATCTGAAACACAAATTCAAAGCATATTATCAATTTGTGACCCTTTGGTCATGGAATGACGGATGGGTTTCTCGTTTAGTACAAATTTCGGCAAAAATGGCGGCCATTTAAAAAAAATCGAATTTTCGCGGTTTTTTTTCGCATAAAAAGATAAATAATAAATGCGAAAATGTATCTATCGGGAAAACGATCCGTCATTCCGTGAAGACATATTTTCTGTGTATGCTCTCCAAATTTCAGGTCGATATGTTAATTACAGCGGTCAGGAGCATGTCAGCCATTTTTAAAAACGTGTTTTCGAGAAAAACGCGTTTAAAGTTTTGTAATGTGTTTACACAAATGTGTTTATAATTACCGCTAATCGGCAATGCCTGGTCCATAGAGGCATCCCTCCTCTTCTTCTAGCTGCTCATGTTGAGCCGCTAACATCTCCCGCTGCATTTCACGGACAAAGTCTCCCTTAATTATTTTTTCAACTAATCAACATTTATTAATCTTTTAATTTTGGAAGCAAAAAATCTGTCTTTCTGCTTTATACCATACAATATATATTTTTAATTAAACGTTTATTTTTCCTATCTTACCCCGTATGTGGGGCAAGATGAAACAGCGCTGGAAGAATGATGGGACACGAATTATTGGCATCTTTCGCATATATAAGTGGTTTCATACTCAATACCAGCAATTTGATAAGCCAATCTGCTTCTATATCATTTTAATCATTTGTAAGTTCCTTTTCTTCCCCTGGGAGAAACACCGGTTGAAGAGGTACCAAATTCTTTGCTGGTTTCATTTCACCCTTTTTACCGTAAATAGCGGTACGTTGTAAAATATTCCGGGTTTGCGATAGCTCGTATTCATCTTGCCCCATTAGACGGTTTACGAATTAACAAAAAACACGCAATAGACTTGAAAATTTCTGACAAACCGTTCTTATTATATTAATAATTAGTACTTTCATTGTGTTTACCCACCTGTTTCTAATCAATATCAGCCACTCAAGTGAACTGAAACGATGTTAAGTTTTACCAAAAATTACATCGTTATGTAAAAAAATCGATATTATTTTCTGACTCGAGACACGTGTTTCCGCCACGGTTGATACCTTCACACTCATTTACAGTGCCGCTACCCCTCTAAACTCCACTGTGCTCACACACACTGTTTAGTAGCTAGGCTTATGATTCATCTTACCCTGCGTATTCGTCTTGCCCCGAGTGCCCCTACACTGCAAAAACAAGTGTGTTGTTTTTATACATTTTAGGTGTGTAATGGCTCTAGACACTTTTTACACGTTTTAACGTGTGTAAAAAATAACCGTGTAAAAAATAACCGTGTTAGAATAACACGGATAGATGTGTTCAAACAACACATTGACGTGTGTTATTTTGTTACACACGTTAAAACGTGTAAAAAGGGTCTACAGCTATTTGATTTTTCCTCACCCTGTTTTTTGTTTCAAACTGAAAGACGCAACGTACGTGAGTTTAGTTAACCACGGACGAGATGAATTTTTCGGATAAAATAAAAGTTGTCAATCGCATTTTTACAATACTATTTACATATATGTATCCTCCATGTAAATAAAATGTATATCATCCATGTACATAAAGTGTATATCCTCCATGTAAATAAAATGTATATCCTCCATATAAGTAAGTACATAAATTCATAATCAACAGTCAGAAATATATATTGAGTATATTGATTATAGAGGGTGTGTATGTATACTAAGATCTTAACCCGATTCGGTTATCGTTAGTCGCTGGAGACCCGCCCCATTTTTAGTTAATGTCCGCATTTTTGGGAGGTGGGTGTGTTTATGACGAAAAATAAAATATTTGTTTAAATTGTTTTGCAATATTCATGGTGTACCCTTAAAGTAGAAGTTTTCAAGAGTGTTCAGGAATTTTATCAGAATTTTTCATTGCAAATTACGTGTTCTAACATGCCTCGGTCCTTCAGTGACCCACCATAACCTGACAAGGGGCCGAAAAAAGCAATAACCTGATCGGGTTAATTGAACGGGTTAATCGGTTAATTGAAGACCAAATGAAGTTTTGCTAACCTGTCAATCAATCAACGTCAAACCAACAAATGAGTTTGACGTGATGCCGTAACCATGGTAATTTTAAAAATAGGATCCATAACTCGCAATTAACACACGTAAACTGTGTTGCTTTTTCCCGTGTTACTTTTCCTCGTGTTTTGCTATCAACGCGTGTTGTTTAGTCCAATGTGTGTAAATATGCGTCTTGTATGTTGTTTCTACACGCTTTATGTGTGTTCGCATAAGCGTGTTATTGATGGGGACGCTACGAAGGTGTGTAATAATTTAATGCGTAAAAATTACACACTCACGTGTGTAATTTTAACGCATTACGTGTGTAATTATAACGCATTACGTGATACCGAATGCATAAGTGTGTAGGATCAACATGGCAACGCGTGTTTAGACTTTATGTTGTGTTATTTCTACACACTTTGAACACACGTCAAACACGCCTTGTTTTTGCAGTGTAGTTGTTATCAAGACACCCATACAACATATTGACATCACTTGATCTCCAAATTTTACTCAGCCAGGTACGGGTCTTTTCGCTCTTTCTTTGCCTTCTCTATGTTCAGCTTATAGCTACTGTCGGAAACAAGTTTGAGCCGATATCAAAGACTCTCGATATACCGGTTACCCGCGACACAAATCAATATTATCACAGGGTAAAATTAAATTTTCGAGTATAATTATACGGAATACGGTTCGTAATTGAGGCTAAATTGAGAATTCATTGAAATTTGAAGTTTTTCAATAATTTCTCGTGATGTCTGGAATAAAAACGATTTAACGTGATTCGTTATTATTGATATTGCGATCCGTAATGTTCGAGCTGTTTCATTTTTTACTCCGGCCTTCCGACATTTTGGTAAGATCGATCAATGCAATTTGCATTTTAATCGCTCATTAGCGACCCTTTGACGCGACACGGATTGAACGTGCGCAACATCGTATAATTGACGAAGCCTAGAGAGCGGAAAATAATTTGATCCGAAAGTATAGGATTATTGCGCAACCGCGTGTCTACGCGCAAATGCAAAATAAAAATTCGACTGATCCAGCTACAAATGTCATCGAAAAAAGAAGTTAAACATGCAAATGTTTGGAAATTAAATTTCGCAGAATAAGCAGTGTCTCGAATGATGATAATACTTCGAGTTTTTCAACGTGAATTTTGAGGATCCATAGAAGTCTGGAAATGCTACCCCGGCGACGAAAATTGGATGCATTAGTACCTCTTTTTTTTCAAGCCTGAATTAAAAATTTTGAAGAAATCTGCGGTCTCGTTGAAGAACCGTAAGTTTTTTAATGTTGAGTGGTTTCCCATGCGTTGAGGACGTTGTCCCGCGGATATGATGAAAAATAGCGCGGTGAAAAAATGACATCGATTACAGGTTCGTTTGTATTATATACAGGGTGGACCATTTGAGTTGTCACAACGAAATATCCCGAGAGGAATGCATTCCAGGAAAAAATATTTCCAACAAAAGTTTCACAGTTTGGAAAAACAGTAATGATGGCGTTGGTTACTTTTTATTTGGTAGTAATTTTCAAGGTTATTTCAAGGTCAATTTTCGTTTTTCAAATAGTAACGAATAATTTAAATTTCAGAATCATTTTTTGCATAATGAAATACGTAACTTCTGTATGAAACTTTTTTCCATTTGACTTCAATCTTCCGAGATATTTTGAATATTTAACTGAAATAGATACCCGATATATTTTTACAACAAATGGAAAATATCTCGAAAAATTCGAGTCAAATGAAAAAAAGTTCCAGACCAACATTACGTTTTTTTTTCGCAGAAAATAATAAAAAAAATTAAAGTATTGGTTTCCATTTTAGAAAATTTGAGTTGACCTTGTAAAAGCTTGAAAATTGCCACCAAACAAAAAATATCCAAATCCATAATTTTCGTTGCTCGAAACTGTGAAACTTTCGTTCGAAGCATTTTTTCCCCCCAAAATGCATTCGTCTCGAGATATTTCGTTGTGCGAACTCGAATGGCACAGCCTGTATAAGTGTCCGAAGACAAGTGAACCGGCGTCAAGTGCGTAACGCACGGTTTCGCTCTAATTTATGGAAGTCGGTCACTCGATAAGCGACAACTAAATGGGCGGCTGCGGTCTACTATAATTATGAAACTCCGAGGCGCTTGACCATTTTTTTTTCGCGCGGCCAACGTTGAACACCATTTCGGCGATTAATTTGCCGCGAGATGGGAATTTGAAAACTCCGGATTTTCGTAGATCGGAGATTGTTGCTTATCTACATAACCTAGACCAATAAATCTTGCACATATCTCTTGGGGAGGTTTTCCCCTAGATGATGGATGAGTTTTGAAATGATATGTTGATAAATAACCGATAACGGATGCAAAAATCAAAATGAGATTTTTTTTTCAATTGCAATTAACTGCTCAACTAACAATGTTAGGTCATTTTTGCATAGGACCTATTTTGTAGCGGACATTATGACGCACAACTTTTGTGAGAAGCATTTTTCGATAAAACGCATTCGGAAAAAAAAATAACAAAAAAATCGACTTTTTAATTTTTGATAATTTTTAATTGCCAAAAAACATCTAGGATTTTTACGAAAACTTGAAGGCATGTTCCTGTAGGTCCGAAAAACCTTTGAAAAAATTAGCGCTGCTCTTGTGTCTTTGAATGGGTCTCATGTCTATTCCGACTGGACTAATCACCAACGAGAGTACGCGCGGCATCGTGTGTATAATTTAGCCCGTATGGTTGTGAGCCTGCAACAATTCGAGATGAATAATCCCCATTACGCGTGTGATACGCCCTCTAACTCGATTCACCGGCGTCCATCAGAGTCCTAATGGAAGTTTCATCGTGCGTTAATTCGTCCTGTGTGTTGTATCAACTCCCGGATGTTTCATTTGTAACGCGATGCGCCATTCGTCTCCCCCATCGTATCGTTCTCTCGTACGTGTCTCACTTGTAGCCACCGGTGTACGCGCACTACTCGCGAATTAACCTCGAGCCTTCTCGACCCCAAACTCGAGTACTCAAGCAGCGAATTAACGAACGGAGACGCGGTGGAAAAAATTTCGACATTTTTGTTAAGCCTTTATGCGAGGAAAAAATTGCTGATTTTCATGATTTTTTTTAAAGGAAAGATTTCTTCGCCATTTTTTAGACTTAGGGTATTACTACTTTTGGCTGCTGCATGGTATTTTTTAAATTTTTTATTAATCTTCAAAAATGGCGGTGGTGTGGCACGGTCTTCCAAACCGGTCGCGGTGGATGTTGTCCGACGGCGTGACACGTAGCGTCGGCGGGATTAATCTGAAAAAAAACCGACCAAGATTTTTCTTTCATCAACACTCACATGCAGAATATGAACCAAGAAAAAGTGACAAATGCTGAAAATCGATGAAATTGTACGCTTCGAAACAAAAACATACAATTTTCAGCAAAGAATGGCTACATTGAAAAAAATTGTTTTCAAAAACATTTAGGGTCACTTTTTAGACAGTGAGTTTAAAATGATTTACATCAAATTTCATTAGAAATGGTCGATTAGTTTTTCAGCTATACGTCACGCCAGTTTTGTAAATGCAATCTAAACGACCGTGCCATACGTGCGCCATTTTTTAAAGATCAACAAAAAAAATACCATGTAACAGCCAAAAGTAGTAATAAAACATACACTAAGTCTCAAAAATAGGAAAGAAATCTTTTCTTTAAAAAAACATCATGAAAATCAGCAATTTTTTTTCCCGCCTAAAGGTACCGCCCCCTTAAGTTGGGTTATCAAACATTTTTTGCCAGTTTTGTGCGCTACGGAAATTAATCAAAGGTATTTTTTTAGGATTTAGGATTAGGAATCCATTTTTTTAGATCGTAGGACTTGGGGTCCTTGGATCTAAATGTGAAACAAATTTTTTGGGTGATAAGAAAAAAATGAAAAAAAAGGAGAACTTTCGGTGCATTCCAACGAGGATAAATTCAACAGCGTGGAATTATTTGAATTTTTTAAACGGGTAATACTACTGAAGAGGCCCAAAAAGGGTGTAACTTTGAGAGTTTTTTAGCTTTAAAACAAATTCGAACTTTATTCAAAAGTCGTGACCACACTTATTTTGAAGGGCATCAAATTTTGTAAAAAATCCTCGACAAAGTGGCGGTGCGGAAGCATTGGAGGTTCGTGAACAAAAAATTGTTCACGACTTGCACGACACAGCTAGAGAAATACGTGAGGAATTTTCAAAATATCCTATTCCATACAAATGATAAAGCAATGGCATTTGAGCGAAAAAAAAGTTTTATTTTCGGAAAAGCACTTTCACGATGAATTATTTATAACAGCCGGAGTTTTCAAAAACCCAAACAAATCTGTGAATAATTATTTATAACACTAGAGATTCCCAACAAGCCGAACAAATCCAAACAAAATCACGAGAAAATTATTTATAATAATAGGAGTTTCCAGAAACCCAAACAACTTCGTGAAAAGTTGCTTGTAATAAGAGCAACGCCCAACAAATCGAGAAATCCCTCTATATCTCCTCGGCGAATTGACAACAGACGTAGAAAATAAAAACTGAACTGTCTCATACTCCTTCCCATGTAGAGATTGACCGTTGGGCCTGGGACGGGCCTTCACAGTTAGCTTTTCTAGAATATTGGGCCGTGAGTATTTACCAATGAGGTGCCTTTGTAGAAATGATAAGAACGGCCCGATATCGGCCAACAGAGCCAACAATTATTAGGCCAATGATTTAATTCATTGTAGCGCCAATGTTGGTGATTGCACTTGGCCCTATGTGGGCCCTCTTAAAGGGCCTATGTAGAAATTGACCACTGGCTGTATGATGGGCCTTTACAGTTGGTCTATCTAGAAGTTAGTCTATCTAGAATATTGGGCCATGAGTTTGTTTGGGTTTGTTTGCGTGCATGATAAATATTCAACCTACATCGGGCCAAGATTGGCCCGAGATTGATACTTAGGGATACATATTTCATGGAATAACCTTGAAATAAATTGTGATTTGCGTATATGACAGGTTTCAAAATTGGCAAATTTTACTTACTTATGTTGGTTATTTACAAATGCCAATAATAGGCCAAGACTTGATTACAAAAACTGAACTACAAAATATAGACGATTAATATATGACGTGCCAGTTA
Source organism: Ophion ellenae (assembly GCA_963210295.1). Taxonomy (NCBI): domain Eukaryota; kingdom Metazoa; phylum Arthropoda; class Insecta; order Hymenoptera; family Ichneumonidae; genus Ophion; species Ophion ellenae. The sequence continues at coordinate 2,921,268 of OY723393.1, forward strand.
TTTGCCTATTCTGGCACAATATACAGATAATGAATAACCTAAGGCTTAAATAAAATAAAAGCAGGTATGGTCTGACCCACTTACTCAATAAAGGGCTTAGATTAATTAAATGTAATTTCCAGTATTTTAGCATTGCCAGTTTTAAAATTGGCAAATTTCGATGAGCTATCACGGCTGTTTTGGTTTTAACAGATGGGCCCGGATAGGTTTTCGTAATGGGCTGATAATGCGCCAGTTCTCAATTTATAACGGAACAATAATGGGTCAATGTAATTGGCAATACCTCAGCATCACCAGTTTAAAAATTGGCAAATATTGTTTATCTTTCATGACTGTTTAATGAATTTTAAAGATGGGCCATGATAGGCTTTAACTATGGGCCGATATTGTGTCGGTTTTCAATTTAGAACGAGACAATAATGAGCCAATGTAATAGCCAGTATTTTAGGATTGCCAGCTTTAGGATTCGCAAATTTAGTTTAACTATCACTGCTGTTCATTGGTTTTGAAAGATGGGCCGGGATAATCTTTAGTAATGGGCCGATATTGTGCCGGTTCTCAATTTATAACGGGCCAATAATGGGCCAATGTAATTGCTTGTATTTTAGCATTGCCAGTTTTTAAATTGGCAAATATAGTTCAACCATCACGGCTATTTATTGGTTTAAAACGATGGGCCGATATTGTGTCGGTTTTCAATTTATCACGGAACAATATTGGGCCAATGGAATTGTCAGTATTGTAGTATCGCCAGTTTTTAAATTGGCAAATTTAGTTTAACTACCACGGCTGTTTATTAGTTTTTAAAGATGGGCCAGGACAGGCTTTAGGGATGGGCCGATATTGTACCAGTTTTCAGTTTACAGCGGAACAGTAATGGGCCAATATTATTTCTCTTTTGTTAGCTTATACGATGGTCCCAATATTGGCCTGATCGTAACATTGGGCAACTCATGGCAACCTCTACATGGGTTCTTCCTATATATTTCCAGCCACTTTTCCAAACCCGTCTTGCGGAAAATTCCTGTATAGTTTTGCGTCACCCTGTTCTGAGTTCCATAGTGAATAATTCGTAATTGAAATAACAATTTTTCAATTTAATCAATTCTGAGGAACAAAATCCAAGTGACGTCTCGCCGCATACGTCAGACGATATAAATCGAGCGAGATGCCTTAGACGTACTCGGCTTGTGATGATCTTGAAAATTGATACTCGCAATGCCCCCCCCCCCGCCTTCTCTCCTTCTCTCCCCCTCACCCGCTCCATTCCAGCTATCGCATATATTTATCACCGATAAACGCACTCGTACGGCAGTCTCCGTTTCAATGTTTCTCTCGTTCTCAAAGTAAGGAGCACTCATTGAGTGTATCTTGGTCCCAACTGGAATTACGTGACGCCCACGCGCAAGCCACCCACACCTGCTGCATGTATATATATACACGAAGCACCGATATTCTCTCTCTCTCTCTCTCTCTCTCTCTCTCTCTCTCTCTCTCTCTCTCTCTCTCTCTCTCCCTCGCCCCCTCGCATCGTTAAAGATTTTTAGAAGTGCATAAATATGCATCAACCACGATCGCACGTCGTGTCGCGTGAACGCGTTGCAATGTGAAACATGCATCGCCCTTGTGTATGTATATATATATATATATATATATATATATATGTACTGGGCTGGGTTCACGTAACAGTCGTCGATTCGAAAATGACAGGGAAGAAAGAAAGAACGAAACATTTGACGTGGACTTCGAATATTCCACGTCGGGTCTCGACATTTGAATAAATCAAGAGATAACACAACGTTCCTCTGGAAAGAAGACAAAGAATTACGTTGATGTTTGCATCGTTGGAATGCAACGAGTATTAATTCTTAATAATTGAAATTTCTGCCGATTTAGGCTGTGCAAATCGCACAAACGTTTCTACGTCTTATTAAAAAAGAACGACCTGAATTTGCAAAAAAAATATGTTTCGGGTAATGATAAAAATGAATAGAGAAAGAATGAAGAAAATATCGTTGCATTCCAACGATGCAAACTTCAAAGTCATAGAAAAAAAATTTTCCACCGGAAATATGTGAAGAATAACAATATTCAAAGATACAAGAGTAATAGGGACGCTCGGAATTTTGTGTTTGTACTAAGGATGAGCGTACATTATTATAAAAAATAAATCCTAGTTTCGTCGTATTTTGTTTCCGATGTTTCGTGAGATTGGTTGGGTATTTCGAGCTATTTTTATTACTAGATTGGGACTAGGTTTTGTAGGTGAATATTTAAATTCGTGATTTCGAAGTTTAGGACGATGCAATCTCGAGCATGGGATAGAAATGGAAGAATAGAAAAATGTGGGAAAAAAAGAGCGAGAAAGAGAGAAACTCTCATTGTGCGCGGTCACTGGATAAAACTCGTTCTCGCGAGCAATAGCTCGTGTTGAGGAGCGTGCTGAATGATTTATTGCCGAGGTGTTATGCAGTCGAATGGGAAGGCGTTTTCCAGCGACGCGCACAGCGCGAATTTGTAGACTTGCGCGCACAACCATTTGTGGACTTTCGCAAAAAAAAACACATGTAAAGAAAAAAGAGAAACAAAAGGACGTGAAAAAAAAAGAAATAAACCGTATGTTTTTCCTTTTCTTTCTTCCATTTATGAAATAGTGTTTTTTTTCTCCTTTTCTCTTCTCTGTTTACGAAATAACAAAGTTTTTCTCTTTTATTTATTTTCATTTGCGAAATAAAGATTTGTTTTTTTTTTCTTCTATCTATTAGCGTATAGTGGGAAAATAAGGAGTTTCGCGGCTTATTAATTCTTACGGCTATGAGGATTGCGTGTGTGGGCCATGAATATTCAGTTTGCCCGCGTGGAAAAATGGATTTCTCGTATGTACAATTAGAAATGGAAATTGTGCAGGCGAGTTTTCACGCTCGCGTTTCGCGAGGACGGTTGGTTGTTTATTGCACTTAAAAAGTGCAATTCATCATTTTTCTCGAAATTCACAAATTTCCGAATATAAACGACTTCATTGATAATTTTGTCACGTGCCTAATCTGTGGAGCCCTTAGGGAGTTTCGGGACAATTGGCGATACGTTACTGTTTGAATCAAATTTATACAGTAAACTCTTTGTCATATACTGCACCCTCTACGTATTAAATCGATCGTCTACAAAATTCTATAAATTTTACAATTGAAGAAACGCTTTTAGCGTAGCGAGATGCATAATTGTCATAATGTACTGAGTGATCCGACAATATTTCGTTACATTTTAACCATTTTCATCTTCTTGTGGTGTAAAGTGTTTCTGCAATTTTAAATTTTATAGAAACGGTTAAATTTATAAACAAATTGTTCAAACAAAAATTAGTTGAAAAAATCTCCGATAAACTTGATTTTTCATGGCATTAAGACGTTACCCCCACTTGTAGCGCAAAAAAGGCCTTTTTCATGAATTTTTTTAAAGAAAACTACCAAACTTTTTTAATCGATCAATATACCATCTTAAAGAACACATCTTGAAGAACTTTCAGTAATTTTTTTATTGAAAAATATTACATTGTTTAGTGGCAAATGGCCGTCAATGAAATAATGTTTTTATATACACGTTTTGCGGTGACCAACATTGCGGCGAAGTGGATCATCTGAAGAAAAAAATGCGGATGGATTTAGTCAAATATAAAGTATAAACTAGTCTTTAATCGAAGGATTTTAAAAAATATTCATTTTTCACAAAATGGCGGGCAGTCAAAGTTAATGGTTCGATTTTAACGAAAAAAAACGGCTGTTTTTTGGCTATAAAACGGCCATTTTTTTTCGAAAAAAAAAATCGAACGATTAAAGACTACATTTTTATGTATTAAATAAGCCTGCAAAATTTCGAGAAGATCGGTTCATTAGTGTTCGAGTAATCTTGGTCACCGACTTCAGAAATGCCATTTTGAGAAAAACGCGTTTAAAGTTTCTCTTTCAACGCTCTTTCAACGCGGATTCTTCTCTTTCAACGCTCATATCTCAGTCAATTTTGTTCGGATCGACTTGAAATTTTCAGGACATATTCTCAGATACTTATACTTCAAAAAAATGTAATAAAAAAAAATCGATTTTTTCAAAATCGCAAGTGGGGGTAACCCCTTAAATTTAATATGGAACATTGCTCCGAAAACATATTGAAAATTTGTGACTCATCCATTTTTTTAAATTAAAAAAAAATTACAATAGAAAGCAAGTTAAAAGAAAAATCATACCTATTCAGAAAAACCTACGAATTTATTTTGTAATATAAAAAGAGTAGTTCACCAGGCATTTGTCGAACAATTTTTTTTTTCAACAATTCACTTATAACTTTTTGGCATTACTGGAAATTGATGTTCTTAACATCTTCAATATGATTGATTTTTTTTTTTCAATTTTAATTTCATCGCAAAGTACTCAAAATTCTCGCCGAAGCTCACTTTTCATAGGGAATGTACGGCCAACACATCCTTAAGAATCGTGAGTTAAAAATGATCGGCGCCCTTCAAGGGTTCACCCAAAGCTTCCAAACTGCTAGACGATTTTTTTTTTCGATCGTCCAATGATCGACGAAACACCAACCGGCAAACTTCACGCCACACTTCTCCATGAGCAGTACTATTCGTAAATTTGTTTCGCCCATCCGGGGGGTCTCGAGCCCGTCATAATTCCACAGAGTCCACCAATCGTCGTAGACTTTTAGCCGTGTCGCCAAAGCAGATTCGATTGGGAATGCGCTCGAAAAAAGAAAAACGATTTATTTGCTTTGCAGATATGAACGGAATTGTCCGTTCGTAGGGCTCGAAGCGATTTCCAAAGGGAGCTTACGGGAAAAAAAAGCAACTTGATCGAGTTGAAAATTAAGTGCAGTTCGCGGGCGAGAAATGTCTCAATCGCGATTATTGGACACCGGTCCAACGTAAATTATTTGAGGCGAAGAAAGAGCGCCGAGTGACGTGGGCGATTCGAGAAGATCGAAGGATGAATCAATCGATTACGATGGAGGGTACGTCCCCTGGTGGACGAAGATTGTCACGAAGTTTTCACTCCTGCCTTCGCGGAGCCGACAACGAGGAGCCGGAAACAGGTAATTAAAATGAGCCACGAAAAACCCACGATCGGCAAGAGAATATTACAAATGTGATTTTTTTATTTTGTCGATGCAGCATTACGTTATTTGGGCCTCGGCAAATATTAATTAGCTAAAAGTTGGATTTAATTGGAATTTCAGTTGTTTGATGGGAGACAAAAGACTGAAATTGTTCAGACATATTCAGGATGTTATGAAAATTATTAGCAAAATGCAATAATGGAGTGAAGTGGTCATCGTCTTATGTGAACGAATGATTGGTCAACAAAGAATCAATGGAAACAAATCTTCATTTGAAATGAAGTATTTGATTTTTCTGAGTAGGTATTTATGATTGTCTAAATTTTGTTTTTTTTTATTCCTCTTTCCCAACTCATTAGTCAACAACGAATTGTTTAAATGGATAATTTTTCAACCAATAACCAGTGAAAAAAAATGTGAAATCAAATATTTGTTTTCTCTAAGTACTCATGGTTTTTTTTCAAAATGTTCTTTTTTTAATTCCTTTTTTCGAACTCGTTCGTTGTCAACGAGTTGTTCGAAAAAATCATTGTTCTATACATAATATTCGTTTTCTCTGAGCACTTATGATCTTTTATAACTTTCTTTTTTCCACTTTTTTCGAACTCGTTCCCTATGAACGAATTGCACGAAAAAAATACTTGTTTTACAAATAACCAGTGAAAAAAAATTCATTTAATATGGAACAATTTATTTTATTCAATTAGTG
>OY723393.1:2932091-3049591 GCA_963210295.1 Ophion ellenae
TTTACGGCCATGGCTCAATGAACTTTATTGTGGAGTATCATATTTCCTATGAGAACCCACTTGGAAAATATCGCGATATCAAAATTCGCGGAATGGTAACACTAATAATGAGAAAAACATTTTTTTCGATGTTAATCAAATGGGAAACCTTCAATTTTGATTCGCGACCTCTAAACATTTTTTGACAACACCCCCCTTTCACGAAAGTTCGTTTTTGGGTACCAACTAAAGGTTTTCGGGCACGATGGGTCAAAAAAAAAAGTTGCCCTGAAACGAATCACCCTAATATATATATATATATATATATATATATATATATATATACTAGAAGACGGATATAATTCATTTGATAGAGCTATATAGCAATTCTGTAAAAGAATAAAACAAATGATATTATTCCAACATAATTTGGCAATCATCGAAAGTGAACGAAAACTTTTTTGACCGGTACTGTATACAGGGTGGCTCGGAAAGTGACGGGCGAAAGCAAAAACTAGATACCTCGTGTCGATACCTATCCTAATCACCCCCATATATGTTCAACGATCGTTTTTACTTTTCGAGAAAAAAGTACTCTTTACTTTTTCTCTTTTGTGTATATACTTTTCCCGTGATTCTTTTTTACTTGTGTTATCATCATGGAATGCACTGTTGGGCAATAAATAAATGATGAACGGTAAGCTAACGTAAACGCGTTAGGTTTTGATCCAAAGTGAAGGATCGGTCACTGAAGTTCGTATGATTAAAAAAATACTTATACTAGTCTCAATGACTCTCAATGACTGTCAAACACTTATATGAGAAAATCGCATAAACGAAAGAGAATAAAAATCTATGCTACAGAGATGATCGAAAAAAATGAAATGGTTGTTTCTCGAATAGTAAGAAGATCGCACAACTTATATGGGGGTGATTAGAATAGGTAACAAGGCATCTAGATTTTCATTTTGGACGTTACTTTTCCGGCCACCCTGCATATACATTTCTTTTTCTATCAGTCCGTTTGTGGGAAGAAATTGTTTAAATAGCAGTGTACCAAAAGGACCCTTCGTCGAGTACACGCGAGTAGACCAAAGAGCAAAGACCCGAAAAGCCGTTCAGATGCCATTCTCGCGCCCCGTAAAAAAAGTATTGTGAGACCGTTATATGGGATACCCGTGTTTTGTCCCGACTTCGTACTCCTTTTCGCGGCCACTTTTCACGTGCCATTTAGCGCACACACGTGCGCGCTTCCCTTTATCTTTTGGCCCGGGCGAATTTGCAGCGAGACGCGATCTTGAGCCTGCAATCTCTTCGATTAGCCGCTCCTCGTACAGGATGTTCACGATAACGGGGGAAACCCTCGAAAAATCCAATTGTACGCAATTTCATCGGCGAATCTTCGTTAAGGGGTCTTCTCACTTTAGACGCTAGAAAAGGCTATTTTCGTGAATTTTATTTATTCGAGTCACTATTTATAGACGAAAATGGTAGTACAAAAAATGTCCTAAAAATGGTAGATCTGCGCTGTTTTAGATTCAGTATGTTAAGGGCGGGGTAAAGTTAATTCGGCGAAAAAAGGCGTGTTTTTAAGATTTTTTTTTGGAGTAACGAATAGTGTTCGTTTATTGAAAAATTTACATATAATAAAGTAACATTTGAACAACATTCTCCTAAATTTGCATTGCAAAATATTCAAAATTGAGCGAGTGAAAATTAAACCCCGGAGGCGCCTTGAAAAAAAGTTGGTATGCGGTGTGCACCATAACTCGCAACAGAATCATTTGAAACAAAAAAATCAAAATGCATTTGTTAAAGGAGATGTTTCTCGAGGTAATGACGGGAGGATTTTTTTTTTCGATTTTTCGATTTTTCGTAGCACTTGGGAGCCAAAAACCCGATTTTCGCTAAAAAAAATCGGCTAATTTGTTGTTGAAAAATTAGTAATTATTTAAAAAAAACAAAAAAGCTCTCGACAATACCTGGTGAATTATGTGAAGAAGTACTGTGCAAAATTTCAAAGCGATTGGTCCAGTAGATTTTGAGTTATCGTGCACACGGACTTCAAATATGACAAGTCTCAGAAAAACGGTTTGAAAAACGCAGAAGAGTTTGGTCGCTTAGCGCTCATTGCACATAAAATACTCATAACTTCGTCAATTTTACTCCGATCGACTTGAAATTTTAACACAATATTCTTGATATAGTATGCATTCATTTAAAAAATTAAAGAAAAATGAATTTTTTTTTTTTAATACTTTACCCCGCCCTTAATGGCTATAGGGCATATCATACGATTTTTTATATATGCAAAAATAACAAACTGGCGGATATTTTTCGAAAAAAAAAAAAAACAAAAAAAAACGAGTTTTTTCACCGTTTTTGGTAAAAAAAGTAAATATCAAATTTAAAAAAGATCCTCGATCTGCGCTATAGCTATAATGGTAAAGAATATGTGGTTAAAATTGCATAAGGATCGGTTCGGTAGTTTCGAAGATTTTATCAACAAGCCGTCGAAAAACGTTACTTCGAGAAAAACGCGTTTGAAGGTTGTTTGGGTTACATAAAGACATAAAAAAAAATTTGAATGTATTTCGAAAGTGTATTTATTTAGTGTAACAACTTTCATATCAATATCTACCATATAAACCTATCAAAAAATTCATGAAAATAGCCTTTTTTGCGTCTAAGTGATAAGACCCCTTAAATTGGCGCTTGTTTGGGTCAACTACGAATCTCGGGGTAGTCAGCGCGAGAAAAAGTATACGCCTTTGATTCAAACAAAATTAATCGAAGTCTAGGATCAATGAGCGTTTATTTGATTTTCATGATATTGAAGTTTGCATCGATGGAACACAACGAAGTCTTTTTTCGACTCCTAAACCCAATTTTTTTCTGCTCATTTGAGCTACGGAAATCACCGAAACATTTTTGAAAATTCTTATCGGCGATTCATATCACGTACCTGCAAAAATAGAGTTGAGATGGTGATGGAAATGAAGAAATTAAAAAAAAGAAGAATTTCCGTTGAATTCGTTCGATGCAAACATCAGCACCATTGATTTATGATGTTGAAGTTTGCATCGATCATTGGAATGCAACGAGAATGAATTCTTCGTAAGGGGCGAGGTACCTCCAGAACAGGAAAAAATTACGAATTTTTATGATTTTTTTTTTTGCAGACAAGATTCATTCACGACTTTCTAGCCTTAGGGTATGTTTTATTACTATTTTTGACAAATCTGAAAAAAAACCAACGGCGATTTTTCTTTCATTAACACTCGTACGCAGAATAGGCACCAAAAAAGACTGAGAAATGTTGAAAATCGATAAAATGATACGTTTAGAAACGAAAGGATTGAATTTTTCGAAAAAAAATCATTTAGGGTCATGTTCTAGACAATAAGGTTATAAAGATTGATACCAAGTTTGATCGGAATCGGTCAATTCGTTTTTTAGCTATACTTCACGCCAGTTTTGAAAATGCAGTTCAAAACACCGTGCCGTACCTCCGCCATTTTTAAAGATGAATAAAAAAATACCATTTAACAGCCAAGAGTAATAATAAAAAAAACCCGAAGTCTCGAAAATGGTGAAGAAATCGTTCCTTTGAAGAGAAAATAATTAAAATCAGCAAATTTATTTCTAGCCCAAAGGTATCTTGGGCTAGAAGATACTACCCCTTCAATGATCCACCCCATACTACCCCTTCAATGATCCAATTTTTTTACCCGATTTAGGCTGTGAATATCGCGAATATCTTATTAGAAATTTACCACCTCAATTTGCAAAGCAAAGCTTCGCGCAATGATTAAAATGAAGAAAAAAAAACATATCGGTGCATTCCAACGATGCAAACTTCAAGGTCATTCATTGCAATCAAACATCGAACCTATGTGCACAGATTTTTTCAGCTCCCTCATGAATCCAATCACATTTGATTGAATCAATTAATGCTCTATATATTTACCTCCACCAATGGGAAATGACTCCAAAAACGAGCCACATTCTCGTCGCTTGATTCAAATTCTTCCATTCTTGGTACACTCCACGACGTTGTTTTTTCGAGTTCACAATATCTAAAATACAAGGAGAACGAGAGCAAAAGCCTCGAGATGACCGAAAGATACGGGAGATTGCATCCCGCAGCGCGAGTCTCGTTTTCCACGGGGTCATTTTTTTTTCTTCGACTTGTTGTCTCCCTTTCTTTCGTTTTGCCTTCTTATCCCCCGTACTCAGGTACTTGTGCACCCGCATGAACGTTGCCACGTATGTGGTTACATCTCGAGGCATTTCGCTAAACGGATATACACGTGTCCCTATAAGGGGGGGGGGGGCGCACTTTCGTTATAATAATTTTATGCATTTCTCTCTCTCTCTCTCTCTCTCTCTCTCTCTCTCCCCTCCCTCCCCCTTTCTCTCTGTATGGTTTCTTTTTTCTTGATAATTCTTCGCATTCTTTTTCATTTCTCGCTCCGCTGTATACAGGGTGGCCCAAAAAGTGACGGCCAGAAGGAAAATCTAGATGCCTCGTATCTATACCTATCCGAATCAGCCCCATGTATGTACGGCGATCTTTTTTACTTTTCCAGAAAAAAGCATTTTAAAATTTTTCGAGTTTTTCCGTCGCATAGTTCTTTTTAAATTTCTCTTTTGTGTATGTTCTCCCCGTTCAGATTTTTTCAAAAGCAATTCGTACTCGTTTAGACGTATAAATATTTTTATCATCTGAACTTTAGTGACTGATTCACTCAAACCTATTTTTTAAAACTTTTTGATCGTAATCTAAGGCATTTACGTTAGTGTTCAGTTGGTCATTTATTTATTGCATATCAGAGCACTTCATAACGATAAGACAAGTAAGAAAAAATCACGAGGAAAGTACACAGACAAAAGAGAAAAGTGGAAAATGCCTTTTTTGTCGAACAGTAAGAATGATTGTAGAACACAGATGGCGATGATTCGGATAGATTGATACGAGGCATCTAGATTTTCTTTTTGGGCGTCACTTTCCGGACAATGTCTACATGTATTTAGTATACATAAAATCATCTAACATCTCTAGATGTATACAGCGTGACAATTGTAAGGCGGCATTCTTCAGGGGCCGGTTCGATTCTTTTGTTCCACTCGTTAAATTCCATTTAGGAACTTGGGAATGCATCTTTGGTACATTTTTTTCCGTTGCACAAGAAAAATGTTTCAGGAGTATTTTGTAATCGGCATTGAATTATCTTCATGCTTGCTGCACTCAATATGGAATTTTGATTTTTTCGACGATGCTTCATTTTTTCTCACGAATACTACTCATCAGAAAGCTACGCTATATTTTTTTAAATGGCCTTGATACACTATGCGAAATCATATTTTTCCCAGTCGCAAAACCTCCGCTAAAGACCTTTAAAAATCACATGGCCATTTTATAATCGTCACCCTGTATATATTGGGTGCCTTTTTGTGCCATGCCACAAGCTTGCCTATATATATATATATATATATATATATATATATATATATATACACTTTTGTATATCATGTATGTATGCGTATCTATATATATATACACACATGATATACAAAAGTAGAAATGGTGCACCGAGAGCTCGAGGATGCACGCCACCATGCTGGAGTCCTTCGCTGGAGGAGTCCTTGATAAGTCATACCTATCGGTACCTCCTTATATAAAATTCGCGGGCGTTACTGAGCCACGGGGCTAATAGGATAAATGCCTAGAGAATGGTGCCTTGGCACCGATTTTATCGGCCCCTCAACTCTCAACCCTCGTTTTCGTCCTTTTACCTTCCTGAACCGAACTCCCTTCCTCCCCCTTCTCTCTCTCCTCGCACTTCTTCCCCTTTCACGATATATAGATACATGTGTATTTTTTGTCCGTTTATCTCCGCGAGCAAACGCGCGAAGATCCACACTACTTGATTCCTCCCCATGTATGTATTCTTCAATATATATGTATGTTTATGTATTGGAGACGAGAATAATATGTGAGAATAGCAATTAAGTCGAAGAAAGGATTTTCGCTCTGGGCTACATGTTTATGTGTGTGTGTGTGTATTTCTTCGAGACGAATACCAACCAAGGGATTTTCTCGTATTGCTATGATCGGTCCGTGCCAAAAAAAATCAAAGATGAAGAAGCGAGTGCTCCGTGAACCGAAGGCTTACGATTAGCCAGAAATAACTAATAATCAGAGGCACTGCAGAACTTTTTATTGACCTAAGGTATTTAAATGTATGCATATATATATATATATATATACACACACACACATATATATATATATATATATACACACATATATATATATATATATATATATATATATATATATATATATATATATATATATATATATATATATATATATATATATATATATATATATATATATATATATATATATATAGTAGTAAACCGACACTGGTGGCTGCGCGGCCGGGGTTCGGCTCCGGCAGTACTTCGAGTTAAGGCGTTACCCCCACTTGTAGCGCAAAAAAAGGCCTTTTTCATGAATTTTTTTAAAGAAAACTACAAAACTTTTTTAATCGATCAATATACCATCTTAAAGAACACATCTTGAAGAACTTTCAGTAATTTTTTTATTGAAAAATATTACATTGTTTAGTGGCAAATGGCCGTCAATGAAATAATGTTTTTATATACACGGTTTGCGGTGACCAACATTGCGGCGAAGTGGATCATCTGAAGAAAAAAATGCGGATGGATTTAGTCAAATATAAGTATAAACTAGTCTTTAATCGAAGGATTTTGAAAAATATTCATTTTTCACAAAATGGCGGACAGTCAAAGTTAATGATTCGATTTTAACGAAAAAAAACGGCCGTTTTTTGGCGATAAAACGGCCATTGTTGTCGAAAAAAAAAATCGAACGATTAAAGACTACATTTTTATGTATTAAATAAGCCTGCAAAATTTCAAGCAGATCGGTTTATTAGTGTTCGAGTAATCTTGGTCACCGACGTCAGAAATGCCATTTTGAGAAAAACGCGTTTAAAGTTTCTCTTTCAACGCTCTTTCAACGCTCTTTCAACGCGGATTTTTCTCTTTCAACGCTCATATCTCAGTCAATTTTGTTCGGATCGACTTGAAATTTTCAGGACATATTCTCAGATACTTATACTTAAAAAAAATGCAATTAAAAAAAAAAGATTTTTTCAAAATCGCAAGTGGGGGTAACTCCTTAAACAGCGTTGTGGATGGCCGACACTCGGAGCGGTGTCTGCTTAGCCGTGCACTGGTTGGTGCATCAACCAGTCAGCGAAAGGCCAATTCTTCTGAGATGTTGGTGTAGATACTTGCGTAAAACGTCTGTGCACCAGAGAATCAGAAGAATATGGGGCCGAGTATACCGGTACGGGGTTTTCCACAGTTTCCCCATACCCTCGGCAAATGCGGTATAGTGTAGCTTACGATGGCTGTAGAGGCCACGGAAGTTCGGTTAGATTAGCTGAGTGCGGGGGGGGGGGGTGACAGGAGTGGGTTCAATTGGGAAGGGTACGTAACGATCCTCAATAAGGGTATACGTTCGAACTAAGGAAATAATCATTCAAAGTATTATATATACGCACGACCATTTTTGGTTTTCCTGTTTTGTTTTTGGGACATTTGTACCCCATGAAAGGAATATCTACATCAATCACTTCCAATTGGGCTTCGACAGGCCTGAAACGGTTTATTTTTAATTTGTGATGAATTTAAGGGAAACGGATTATTTTGAATTTAAAAAAATCGTTCAATTTAGCACAAATAAAACACAAACCGTTCCAGGCCTGTCGAAGCCGAATTGGAAATCACAAAATCATTAATGGCATTATTGGACATTAACATGATATAAGTCTTGTAAGGAAAATATGATTCATTCGAAAAAAAATAGAAGGGAAAATGGGCCCACGACGAGAAAAGTCTTAAAAATTACAGAATGGGTCACCCTATTTTAGAGAATTCTTTGTAAAAATAAAAAAAAGCAATCATATTTATAAAAAAAATAGTTTTCCCTTGAGCAGCAGAAGAAAACGTTGACATCGATAATTGATCATTTTTTTTCATATTTTTAACGAAAGTATGCTCCAAAATGAAAAAAAAAAATTATGGTGACATTTATCGATATCTCAATTAGTTCAGGAATTATCAGCGTTTAAACGTTTCCAAAACTTCCGAAACTGACATATTTTGGAAAATTACAACTCCTAAATGAGAAGCGATAAAAATCTTAAAATTGGTGTGGATATTCTTTTCATGAGGTACAATTTTACAAAAAAAAATCAGGAAAACTCGTGCCTGTTTGGGCGCAGCCCTTTGAATCGACAGGACATTTGTAAGCCCCGCGAGATTCGCGGCTGCCAGACTATCGCATACAAGTTGCCAAAATCGAGGTTGCGCCGCGATCTCGATCGTTTTCGGTTATTGTTGTCGAACGACTTTATATCATTCAGTACAATGTTATTTCATTTTGATTTTTGTATTTTGTATTTCGTTTCTTGAACTTTTCAGCCTTGATTGAACGACACAGCCCTTATTGACTTTTTTTCTCCTTATTCTGATTGCAGGTGAGTCGAGAGTCGAGTCGTTGCCACGTTATTCGAGAAATGAGAGAAATTCAAGGGACGAACGAGGTAAGATTGGGCGTAACGATCGAGGGGATTGTCGATTGCTGATTGGGGCTATTCGTACAGGTTGAAAAATCGTTTTTGAGCGCTCATCGAGAGAAAAAATATGCGTTGGTTTGGTCTGAACATTTATTCACGTCTCTGTCCTTTTATTTTATCCTCAATCAAAGTTTCGAAGAAAAATCAGTTGGGACGAGGTCACTTGGTTGACCCGATTGAAATGTGTTTTTTGTCGGTGCACAATTCGCGAAGCCCTTTTTTCTGCCCTCACGTACCGTTTTAATTAGCGCAACAAACTATCCTAAGGGGGATGCATTTCAGGAAAAAAATTCAAAAAAAAATTCGGAGGGACAAAAATGAGCGTGGTGGTTGTTCTTCGTTTGGTGTCAATTTTAAAGGTTATTTCTTATTTCGAAATATTTTTTTCCGTGACAAAATAGGTAACTTTTGTCTGAAACGTTTTTTCCCTTCGACTCAAATGTTTTAAGGGGGGATTGTCTTTTTTTTTCGCAAAATATACCGCTTTTTGGGAATTTTTTTGTGAAGAAAGTATACAACGGAAAACTTGTGAAACTTGGCATATAGTTTTATTGATCTGTTTACTACATACAAAAAAATTTTTAAACAATTTCATCAAAAAATCCGCCTCCCATCCCCCTCGACGCGCGATGCTCCTTTTTTTATGGTGTGCACGATTACAGCCTTCACGTTCATCCTGCAACAAAAACCCAAAAAGCATTTTACTTTAGACACATATAGCTATCGTTCGATGAAGGGAAAAAAAATTGACGATTTGGTGACGTTTTGAACTTGAAGTATCGATTTTTCGAAAAAAATTGATCGATTTTTTGTTATAAATAAAAAGCTATTAGACGTATTGCTTTTTTGCTTCATCAAACGATAAAAGGATGTCAGCTGAGCATTCTGTCCAAATTTGAAGGCAATCGGTTGAATAGTTTTTGAGAAATCGTGCACACCATCAAAAAAGGACCATCGCGCGTCGAGGGGGGTGGGAGGCGGATTTTTTGATGAAATTGTTTAAAATTTTTTTTGTATGTAGTAAACAGATCAATAAAACTATATGCCAAGTTTCACAAGTTTTCCGTTGTATACTTTCTTCACAAAAAAATTCCCAAAAAGCGGTAAATTTTGCGAAAAAAAAAGACAATCCCCCCTTAAGATACTTTGAATATTTTGAACTACGATGGAGAATTTTGTTTAATTCCAGCACCTCAATTATTGAGATAAAAATAAATTTGCAGACGAAAATCACTTATTTTGTTACGGAACAAATAATTCGGAAATCTCTCTGAAGGAAAAAAAAAACCATCGAAACATCATTTTTCTAATTTCGCCGTCTCAAAGCCCGATTGCACCTTGCGTTTCCAGCACCAACTATGCAAGGAAAATAATTCAATCCCCGGATCTCAACGAAGGCAATCGATAGATTTGTCATCGGAACGCCGCGACCGGGACATTCCCGTTTCGTTATTGGCACAATTGCGTACATGTGGGATGGCAATTATTCATTTCGGAACTTCCGCGGCAGTGTTCACTATGTACGCCCCTATGATGTAATGGTCGGAAGGGCGTGACTATATATACGATACGTTTGTATGGATACCGGGTGCTCGCCTACATTTATCTATACGGAATGGCCCGAAAAGTGACGTAAAAAAAAACCTGATGCCGCATATCAATACCACCGTGGATATGTTACTATCTTTACTCTTTGAAAAAATGGCATTTTTAAGTTTTTTTTTCCAACCTTCCTGTATCATAGGTTTTTTTTCTCTTTTGCGTCTGTGCTTTGCTCTTGGAATTTTTCAAAAGCAATTGGGAGCCATTGAGACTAGTATGAGTACTTTTTTTGATCATCTGAACTTTAGCGCCTAACCTCAAACCGGTGTTTCGACGCTTTATATACATTTGAAAACAAAAAATGTATCGTTTCTTTTATTTCCTTAATGGATGTATGGACATCCCGAGAATTAAATGGTCGATATGATAAACATCCGAATAATTATATGGTTCGGAGAAAAATGGTTTCAAAACTTTAAGGCGTTACCCCCACTTGTAGCGCAAAAAAAAAGGCCTCTTTCATGAATTTTTTTAAAGAAAACTACAAAACTTTTTTAATCGATCATAGACCATCTTAAAGAACACATCTTGAAGAACTTTCAGTAATTTTTTTATTGAAAAATATTACATTGTTTAGTGGCAAATGGCCGTCAATGAAACAATGTTTTTATATACACGGTTTGCGGTGACCAACATTGCGGCGAAGTGGATCATCTGAAAAAAAAATGCGGATGGATTTAGTCAAATATAAGTATAAACTAGTCTTTAATCGAAGGATTTTGAAAAATATTCATTTTTCACAAAATGGCGGACAGTCAAAGTTAATGGTTCGATTTTAACGAAAAAAAAACGGCCGTTTTTTGGCTATAAAACGGCCATTTTTTTCGAAAAAAAAATCGAACGATTAAAGACTACATTTTAATGTATTAAATAAGCCTGCAAAATTTCAAGAAGATCGGTTCATTAGTGTTCGAGTAATCTTGGTCACCGACTTCAGAAATGCCATTTTGAGAAAAACGCGTTTAAAGTTTCTCTTTCAACGCGGATTTTTCTCTTTCAACGCTCATATCTCAGTCAATTTTGTTCGGATCGGCTTGAAATTTTCAGGACATATTCTCAGATACTTATACTTCAAAAAAAAGCAATAAAAAAAATCGATTTTTTCAAAATCGCAAGTGGGGCTAACCCCTTAAACGCGTTTTTCTTGAAACCATATTTCGAAAATCGAGCAGACTCTACGGTCTTACAATTTTCAACCGTAGGCTTCTTGGATAAATTTTCTAGCGAAGTACACGCGATTTTCACGTTCGACTAACAATTAAGGTGTTTATAAGCACATTAAGGCCGTTTTTTCAGTCGAAAATTCGACGTTTTTTCGGAATGTTGCCGAATTAGCGAAAATCAATATTTTGTAATAATTTCGCTAGTAAAACTCATGTTGATTACGAAGAAATAAAAAATGCTTTATTCTCGAAACGAAAAAAAAACCGTCGAACATACTGGGAGTGATTTGGATAGGTACATACGAGGTACATACGAGGCATGTAGATTTTTCTTGTCAGACGTCACTTTTCGAACCACCCGATATACATATATGTATATGTATATATTGCGATGACAATATTGTTTTGAAATATCGAACTCCTACATGTCCCATATCATCCTCTCTACTCGTAAACTGCCACATGGCCCACGCAATCGTACAGCCAATCTGCCGTTAATATATATATATATATATATATATATATATATATATATATATATATATATATATATATATATATATATATATATATATATATATATTGAAAAAATCACGCCAATATTTTGTAACGCACGTATACGTAACGAAATATATCGAGGAAAAAGCTCATTCCCCAGGGAACAATGCACGTTCGAGGGACCATGAAGAATCCCCGTTTTCGATCTTTTTGTTGCCGCGTTCAGTTATGGGGCGCGTTAGCTAGGGGGAGTCCAGGGAGGAAATTGCTTAACGAGCACTTTTTTCATTGAATAAAAATTGGTTACGAGAGACAATCGCACATCGCTCATACTCTTCCGTCAAAGTTTGACATATGCACGAAGATTGATTCGATCATGTATATATACGTGTTTTCATCGAAGTTCACACTCTGTGTATCCTCGATTGGAAAAAAGGAGTAACTGATTTCCGGTCCGCGTGCACGAATGGATTTACGCTGAGATAAATGGTTCGTTAGCAACGAATGCGGCTTTGACGGACTTCTGGATATAACTGGGTATATATTGTTATATTTATTTTTAGGTAAGCCTTATTGGGCTTGAGGCCGGAGCCTGAATTAGAAGGTCCAAAAAGCATTTTTTTCGGGAATTTTTTTAGACGGAAAAAAACACGTGAGCCCAGTAAACATTGAGGTATATTTTCATGCATATTTAAAATGTATAAAAAAATGTTTCAACATGAAACAATAAATGACTGCAGATTTATCAGCCTATTCCAAGTGCGCCTTGCCAATGCAGTCCCTAATCGGCGGGAAATATGTGACTTGTAATTCTCGAATGAAACAAAAAGACCAATAAAATTTTTAATTGTCATATACTTTTGGGTGCATTAAGGAAAAGCTGAAAAAATCGTGATATTATAACTTTTTCGGGTTTGAAAAAAAATGTAAAAAAAAAACACTTTAACGTGCTATAAAAATTATTTAAAAAGATTTTTTCAGTGACATTTTTAAGTCGCTTAGAAGAGATTTTTATACTGAAGAAAATAAACTTTGGTTTGATTCAATAGGTCGTTTAGTTTTTTCGCTATCACGCCCGCCAATTTGGAAAAATCGTGAAAATGATAACCGGAGAAAACACGCTTCAAAGTTGTCAATAGGAGGAAATATCAATATCAAATATCAATCGCTTCTCTGCTTTTAGCCTTGTATCTCCGAAAGTATTTACAATTGGCCTCTGTAACTTTGTAAATATATTCTTCGATACTTTGTCTGCCGATTTAAGCAATAAAAAAAAACGATTTTTCGGATCTTCTAATTCAAAATCTGGCCTTGAAGGATGATATTGAAGTTTGCATCGTTGGAACGCAACGAAAGTTTAATAGCCCGAACTATTTCTGGCAAATTTAGTATAAGAAAAACACACAAACGCTCTTGTACGATCCTCATCAGAAATCTACAGCTCAAATTTGCAGTATAAGATTTTGGATGATGAAGATAATGGCGAACTAAAAATTAAAAGAGAATTTTCGTTGCGTTTCAACGAGGCGAACTTCCACATCGTCTTAGAGGAGTTTTCGAGAAAAGCATTTTTTCATTTTTCTCTTTTGTGTAAGTATTTAAGGACCCCTTTAAAAAAATTGTGTTATCGTTATGAAATGCACTGTTAAGCAATAAATAAATGACCAGCTGAGCACCAAAGTTAATGCCTTCGATTTTTATGAAAAGTTAATAAAAAAATGGTGCGCGAGGATCAGTTGCTAAAGTTCAGATGATGGAAAAAAAAATTCTCAGATGAAAGTACATACACGTAAAGGAAACAAATAATAACCTAAGATACAGAAAAAATCGAAATAAAAATTAAAAAATGATTTTTTCTCGATAAGTAAAAAAGATCATAGAACATACACGAAGGTGATTCGAGTAGGTAACGAGACATCTAAATTTTCCTACTGGGCGTCACTTCTCGCGCCACCCTGTATATACAGGGTGTCCCATTAAAAAAAGCAATAAAATCAATAAAAAAGATGAGGTCGTTAAAAAAAAACGTTCCCTACAAAAGTCTTATGGTGTTAAGGAGAACATCCGATGATAAAGCAAAATTTTTTTTTTCAACCCGTCTATGATGTACTGCGCTAACTTTCGATCCTTCAAATGGGAAGGCATGGTTTTAATATTTTCGAAAAATGATTGATTTTAAGTCAAATCCAACGGAAAAACGTTCTCTTTGTATATATTGAATATATATCAGGATTGATATACCATATATATATATATATATATATATATATATATATATATGGTGTATCAATATTTTCCTGTCGATTGATTTGTCACAATTCATTTTGCGCGCCTATACAACATGCCACGAATCAAACATATCCATTCTACTCACCGATTCAACCGGTCTGCCGCTGTAATTTATACGTTCCGTACGTTTTTTCTCGAGCACGTTCGTTTCGAGTCCTATCGCGGAAAAAACGAGGGGTCGCGCGCGCGCGCGCGCGCTGCGGTTCCTCATTTAAATTCCAACACGAGCTTCGACTGGGTTGCGCCAACTTTTACTTCGTGCCGGTCGATGAAATAAAAATAAATAAACAAAGAAAAAAAATAATAAAAGAATAAAACAAAATACGTTATACCTTTTGGAATTGAACGAGTTTCGCAATTTCTGGTATTTATCGCGAACCTACTTCTCTTTTTTTTCGCGCTCTTAACAACGTTATTAAGTGATATCCTAAACTGGATTTACCGATTATTAGCGGTTCGGGACAACTTTTGAATTCCGTTGCCAAATCGGTATGCGAAAAATTCTCGTTATATTCTCGCATTTTTTACATAGAAAATAATCTCGATCAGATCGTATGTAAGTGTATAATGTATCCATGTATATGGATACCACGTTCAAAACGATTTCCATCTGTAGCCGACAATCTCATTACTTCCCACTCTGTTGAAAAAAAACACCCCCCCCCTCCCCCGGTATTTGTACGTCAAGTGTATTTTAATCGATACTAATACGATATTTTGTACACGTGGGTCTTATTTATCCGTGGGTGATCGTTCTGGAATCTCGTGTGGGCACATTTGCGGTTATATTAATTTCAAACCGCCTTAAGCGATAGCACTGACTTGAAAAACAATTCAAAAACATTGAATGCTATACTATTTCATATATTTTCTTTTTATTTTTCATAGTGGCTTTTTTAATGATTTATTTTTGTGCCGATAACGACGTTACTGGCAGTCGGTATAGTAGGAAAGCGAAAAGATGACATGGCGATAAGTCGTCTCGCGGTCGATAATGTAGGAATTCATCGTTAAACGATCATCGGTCGTCAAAAACGTTTTCTCGGAGCTGAGGTTTCCCCTTTCGGTACTTTTGAAGACCATGTTTTACCTGTGGAGTACTCGTGTTGGGATAATTGCTTTTTTGCCGGAAAGAAGATTGACAAGAATTTAGGTTTGCATCGTCGGAATGCAATGACTATTTATACCTCTGGAATGCTCGAACTTCGTCCTCAAAAATCAGGAAACCATTTTTTTAAGATACTCATTTAGACACAGAATGTAAATCGGCAAAACAGATTCATTATAATAATAGAGATAAGAAAATGAAAATATACGAAAGAACTTCCGTTGCATTGATCAATGTACAATGACAATTGCATCGTTGGAAGGGAACGAAAATAAATTTGTCTTGGATTGACAAATTATTTATCCGGCAGATATCTACAAAATAGATAGATAGTTAAAAAAATCTCAAACGTTTTTCAGCATGCTCATTCAAAACCTACGACACAAGTTGCCAAGAAATGTTCTCAATGATTAGAAAAATAAAGAAATAAAGGAAGAAAAAAGGATTTCCCTTGTATTCCAACGATGCAAACTTCAATACCGTCTGCAATTGAAATAATCCTAATGAATGAGCTTAAGAATCTTAGCTGTCAGCTTTATTCCCAAACTTACCGGACACTTTCCGCCCATATGTACATAAAATCGACATAAACATCAGACCCCTTCGCAATTTCACGAACTGATCGGAATACGGAGTTCGCACTGACGTGCTCCAGTCTCCATTTGCGGAGCACTGGTCCAACGTCCTTTCCTTATCACTGACCGATGAATAATGCATTCCCGTTCGTAATGAAGGTTAAGTACGCGCGATATGATAGGAATGCGCAATACGTCGTGTAACGTACCGCATATCTCGGATAGGTATGAAGAATCGATATTGTGTATTCCATTCGTGTATGGAGGGTGAGCCGTTAATGGTCGTACACCCCCTACAAGGTGGAGCTGATCGTGCGGTCAGTTTACGTATAAGGAGTTGTTTCGTCGTTTTCCATTAGTATCGTAGATACATATGTATATATATATATATATATATATATATATATATATATATATATATATATATATATATATATATATATATATATATATATATATATATATACACATATATATATATATATACATGTACCGCTCTCGCGTACATACGGCCATATTGTACAGTATGATTATAGCTATGGTGGCGGATCATTGACCGAAGCAAGGTGATTCTTACGCGACTGAATAAATCGCGTATCCTTCTCCCTTCTCATCAAGACTTCATTCCCGTTTTTTCTCCCCCCCCCCCCCCCCGCATCCTTTTGCAATTCGTCTCTCTTCTCCCTGTTCCTCTTTCTCTTTTTCTCTTCCTTCGTTTCCTTCTCGTCGCTCGGTGTTTTCTCTGGAAATCAGGATGCAGGCCAATCTCTCATCGTCCTCCCTTTCACGCCTCGTTCGCCAATCGAGCCCGTATCCTCTCGCAGCATAATCGAGAAACACTTATCGTTTGCTCATCCAACTCGGATATCTGTCGGGAGTTTCTCGAAGATAGCAAGGGAATCGTTAATTACCGACTCAAGTGGAACTTTAGTGAAGGAACCAATTTTTGTGACACGTGATCACGGATGGAATTCAGTTTTTTCATTGCTCCAGGCACTGGACGAGGGAAACAGTGCGTCGGGAAGGTTTTGAGGGGCGAAATATGCTTGCTGAGTTCTTGTTGAAGATGCAAAAATAGATTTTACGAGAAGCTAAGGGAGACCAGTTCCAATTGCAATGCAAAGTAAAGTATCAGAAAGGCAACTGTTTGGTGCAAAAAATCATATGTTGAAAAAGTATTATCGTTTGAAGAACGAGATTATCACAAGTTCGTGAAGACTTGCAAAACCCGAGAGTCGTGATTAAAACTACAGTTGAAGATACGGACACTTTGCTCTTTCTGTCTGTAAATCGATTTCTGAGAGCCATCAGCAAGATTTGCGGACACATCATGTATATGAAGTATCCAACATTAACTACCTACATGCACGTGTAGGTATCGTAAGCCAGTGCGATTTTTCGCGGCCCGCGGCGAATCGCAGATCCCTTTTCCACACACCACACAGACGCGCACAAATGTAGACACGCACACTTGGGTTTCGTACGACCAAGGGCCGAGGGGCTCGCGATTGCACTCCGAGACTCGTTCCTTGGGTTGCCCCTTGTGTGTACCCGCTCTCAGTGGCCTTCTCTCTGCACTGGACGCTTTCGCGGTGTGCTGCTCTCCTCACGAGGAGAACAAACACAGCGACCTTCGCAAGGTATATTCCCTTTTCGAAGCGCACGGTCTGCTAAAGATACCCTCGTGAGTGACGAAAAATATCTTGGTGGTCAACGTGTCGCGGTTGGCATGCCTTCCACGGTCTTACAAGTCCTTGAAACGAATTCGTGTGGTCGCGAGAGCCTGCTTATCACACACTGGTTCCGTGTCCCTTTTATTTCGCTTTGGAAAATTGTCCACGAAAGGCTTCTTAAGATTCTCCTTAATGGTATTACAAGCCACCACTGATCTGCCACAAGAAAATGAAAAGCCTCCAAACAATTCAGTGCTCATTTGGAGACGTCTGTGATCTTCCATTTTTTGCCTCGAAGCCACTAAAGTGCACGAAGCACCACACATGTATCACGGTGTACACGTGTTGTGACGTTTACTGCCATGTTCTTTGAACACACGTGACTCGGCCTGCATGTTTTTCTATCGCTCGATGAGTCGCGCGAAGCTTGGGGCTCTTGGAGAGTACTCGGATGACACGAAGCACCTTCATGCGTCTAAGAGCACGTTTTCACGCCGATGGTAGAAAAGATCACCGACGTCCACAAGTGCGTCTAGTCTTTGGTGAGCTACTTCGATGCTGATAAGTTACGAAAGTCCTGCTGGTCTTTGCTGTCCATGAAATGCTAGTCTTAGCATGCCATTTGATGGACGGGAAAAAGCGGTAGTATTTTAGTAACTGACTGCTTGATACTGGCATCAGTCCAGTTGCAGGTTGAATCTCCGAAGCGATGCTGGTAAGTTACCAAAATTCCGCTGCTTATTTCTGCCCATGTGATGATGGCCTAAGGCTGTTATACCTAGATGTTCTAACCAGATGTACGCCACAATCGAAGCTCAACCTTAATGTTGTACGCGTTACGAGTGAATACAATAAATCACAGCGACTCATCTCCACGACGATATCATGGTTACTTTTGCTGAGTGGATTGATTTATTACATTGATGGGAACACATGCATCGGAGCAACGCTAATGGTGGAGTCAAACATTACAAAGTCTCAGTTTCACGGACGCTTTTCATACTAACTTTACTAAAGAGATCGGAAAACTGTACTCCAGTCTCCCTGCACGTACGGAGGAGCATCTTCCGTGACGAGACGCGCTAGCGTATCATTCATCATCGCAGGCGTGAGAACGGTCAACCCCGAAGTCGGTTGGTGCATCAATAAGCCTACTTTCCAGCTAAAAAAGGACGCTAATGGCATAGAAAATTAGGAAAGTTTGATGAACAAGGTTGTGGTACCGAGGAAAGGTTGATTGATGATCCAAGCTCGAGCAGGCAGCCGTCTTACTGCCGGGTTCCTTTCTTCTCACCCACTGGCTCGGTAAAGTTTGAAAACAGACGTTTGTGGAGCCTCGTTCGTCTAAGCTGCTGAAGACATTCCGCATGGAGATTAGACGTCCGAACTGGTAGGGCACAATTTGGAAAACTGACTACACAAAGTGAGTGAAAGTGCCTATACTTACGAAGTAAGCAAAAATACCAGAAAAAATGAGAAACAGGAGATGAGACTCGAGGAGAGCTAAGTGTAACGTGTAGGAGTCAGTGCCAACCAATGGACATCCGATAGGTCGGTTGAGAGGTTCAAGGAAAACGAGGGTGATACGAGCCGACTATCGGGATTCAGGTATAAATACTATTGCACGACATTGTAATGTGGTATCGTGATACTGCACTCTCCATTGTGTAGAAAAGTGTTTTCACGAACAACGACGGTCGCCAGGTACGGTTTCATTAACGCGTCAGAGCACACCTTTCCCTTTTGCGTTATGAAACGTCTTACTCGAATCATTGAGAACGATATCCGGTAAGGCGAGAAGTCGTAAAGCAGCCTAGAGACATGCATGCAGTCTTCAACGTGAAACCATTGTAGCGTACGCATAGCCGATGTGTGACTTCAGCGTTGGCCTAGGCCAATACTTAGATGGGGAACTGCATAGCCGCGTACTGGCTTGCGCGCTTAGTACCGAGCAGGAGGCTGTTTCACAGATATTACATTTGAAAATGCATCTTTTTGCGTTTTGGGTCCGCCAAAATCGTCCGTTCGACCTAGAGACTTCTACCTGGGCTCATTTTGCGCGGAATCGATGTAGCTTTCTAATGGGTTTTGGCCCATCCGGCTAGAAGCACTTGCCGATCCGCTGAATCGCCCCAAAGTCGGTCTGCCGGCTGGACTTATTTCGGATGGACTTATCCGGCAGAAGGGATTGAAATGTCGGGGCGGGTCCAAGGGCATTCTCCAAATCTGTCAAAATGCTTTGCGGAAGGGGGGTTATGTCTCAAATGTTCAATTATCGGCTGAGGTCGGCTGATTGAAAACTGGTGATTTTGGTGTTTTGCGAAACCGGCCGGATGTTTGGCAAAGTTAAAATGTTCGTTTTATAGGTTTCAAAAGACTCTATCTTATGTGAAGTTCATCGCCGATTTCAAAAATCTTGGTCCCGCCCGCTAGATGTTGATATTTGAAACAATTGTTTACGACAAACCCTTTTTTGCGGCAACATCATGATAACACTCCTTTGGGTTTTCGAATTTGAGTTTTTCTGAGGGCTTTTTCTCGTATAAAAAACTCATATGGTCGTACGAGCCCAACGACATCCTCCAAGTCTACCAAAATCCTTTGATACACTTAGCGGAAATGGAAAAAAATGCTTCCCGTTATACATCTGTCATCTTCTCTTTCTGTCTCTCAAATCCTACAGTACCATTTTCGTATATGGATCATATAAACCAAAAACTGATGCGAATGAATGCTGTGCCAGCGCGACTGAGCTTGCGCTTAGGTCTCGTTGTCGGTTCCTCTTCAAAATAGTTTCTTTTTCCATGTCAGCATTCGGATGATTCCCGCCTCCAGGGGCTGTTGTCCACCGTGAAAATAGCTATACGAAGCCTTTTGGCACTCGAATAAATTCGGTGCGTCGGCACCGTTTCCTCCTGTCGTTAAGTTTTCATTTTCTTTTCTAAGAGGAAGTATGCTCGGGATTTGCGCCGTCCGAATCTATTTTTGCGCTACGACTCCGCCGCGGTTAATGCCTGCGAGGTTCTTAACCTTCGACCAAACATCGGTCCTGATTGTTCGTAGTTCTTCTCTTTTCACGGTATTCCCATGCAGTCGTTTATTTATGGTGTACATTATTTGGGACAATTATAATTGTTGTTGGCAATAGGAATTATCGCGTAGTGTTGAACCATACTCCTATTGGTTCCGCAACACTTTTCACTGCCAGTATCTCCGTGTTTTTGCTTGAAGCAATGTTCATCGAGGCAGCTAGCTCCGTCTTTGCGGTTACCTGACTTCCCGTTGGTCTTACCTCGAAGGTACGAATATTCATCCGTTTTTTCGGCATCTTCTCCGGGTCTGTGGTCATCATCGTATTTTCCCAACTTTGCCTTGTAGAGTGCATCCCTAGGGCCGCAAAATGACGCGGGTGGTATCAAATCCAAAAGGTCTTCATATTTTCCCCATTTGTGCGTAAAGTGCCGCGACAAATTGCATCTAGGCCAGGGCTTCGAGACGCAGTGCTTCAGACCTAAATGAAACAGTAAATGATAACAATGATATCTTTGATGATAAGCATATATCATGTTATTGACGATAGCGAAAAGCCAGAACCTCCACATCCACCCCTGGGACAATCTTGTTGCAGTCCATTTCGATGATAACAGTCGCAATCGTAGTAAACTACACCGGCGCGAAGTTCTCGCGATTTCACTGCTTTCAAACTGTGCTTATGTTTTTTCTTTTCCTTTGAGCCATGCTCTTCACTGTGATCGGCCTCCTCCTCATCGTCTGCATATGATGGAGAACGCGGAAGCTCCCTCTGGGGATCCAAGCGATGATTCTTCTTTGCACTGTGTTCCTATCATGCCATACCATTCAAATCCTCTATCAATCCAACATGCCCACACAAAATATAAGTTAGAACGTTGCAGACTGTGGATCCTGGAGGACGGAATAAAAAGTCGGCATGCACTGGCCTCTGAATTACTGGTTTTATTCGGCATTCATCAATGTAGAACATTCTCTGCAGATAATCGCTTCACACCACAAAAAAAACTATCCGCCATTGCACATGCATTCCGATCTAACGCGAAATTCCATACGCGGAGCTTCGTCATCCACGGATCTTCGTCGTTTCGTGCAACACGACACGAGAGTTCTCGCGTGTCGATTTCTCCGTTGCTCGTAACTCATTCGTAGCACGCTTTCGGGAATGTGGAGACGGCACTCGTCCTGCAGTCCATTTCTCTTGGCCCGACAGGCCAGAAAAGTTTCCACCGTCTTGGCTCGAAAGTGCTCCGGATACTTGCCGATCAACTCGTTCTCTCTCGGCCCGCAGTCCGTTTCGCTTGATTCCTTCAACTCGTAAGCCGGACATCTAACGTATGACGGTACGTCGATGCGTGGGATCGTTGATTCTCGTTTCGACTGGTAAGCCGGACATTCGACGTAAGAAGGTTCTTTGCAAATGCACTGTTGGATATGTGTGTAAAGATTCAAAACAATCCGTTATTGAGGGTGATATGTACACTTATCACGTATAAGCTAGACGAAAGTACAGCCAATGAGTCGTCGCCCGGACCTTGCCTGCAATCAAACCGATCACTGGCTTATCAGGTAACTGTAGTGTGATAGATGAAAAATGTAAGCTCCACGTACGAAATGTACCCCGAATGTTGCGTGTTATCAGGTATTGGACTAATACTTCCAACAGTGTTTGTTTGTTTGGCGTTCAAAGTGCCGGGGGTAAGTTGTTCCTCCAAGCGACAACAAGTCTTACTCGCCGTCTCGCTGTCACTAAAATGACTGCCGAAACGGCGCGATGGTATGCCGTTTTGTGACGCACTTGACACTTATTGCTATCTCTATTCTTTGCGACTCTATGCGTATCGGATCAACGTACCCGGGCACTTTGAACCCCGGCCTCCCCTATATACCGATTGTTCGCTTTTCTTCTCTTCGGCCGGGCACTGGACGTAGACGGGTTCCTGCTGCACAGGATCCGATTGATTTCCTTGAGAAGCGAAGGCCGGACACTCGACGTACTTTTCGCTAGGAATTCGTGGCAATTCTTGGTTCTCATCTTCGCGCGAAGATGTAGAAGATGTATTACTCTTGCGGCGTGAACCGGTCTTCTTGTTTTTGGTCTTTTTCGGCTCCTGCTCCGGGGACTTTGCAAGCTTGCCGGGTCTATCATTGGGCGCGGGTCTGCGTTGTGTCGGTGCATTCGCTTGCCGAGGTCTCGTTGGTTTTGGACGTGGCTTATAGTCGCGTAGACGATTAGGACCAAGGGGAACCGGTGCAATGTCGGGCAAAGAAGGTCCAGGAAATTGGGAAAATACGGATCCGCCGGGGAGCGGATCCATTTGGGTGGGCAGACGGTTCGGAGAATTGCAGAACGATTGCAATGGACAGAGACAAGAAGTAGGTCGGACCGGTGGTGATTTCAATCGGAGACTCTGCAACACTTTTTCAGTACACGTGTCTGGCTGAATTGTGCAATGTGGTGATGCTTCATCAGACTGTGGGGGCCGACAACTTTTTGGAATCGGATCGATCCTTCCTTGTCGTACCCTACTGTACTTAAAGGGCCCAACGCGTCCTTCCAACTCCAATCTCGTTGGACTGAGACCGTTTCGTCTCTCCGCAGCTGATTTGACCCCGCGAATAGCTCTTCTGGACCCGCAAGTCGTTGCGAATTTCCTCTGATGACGTGCCGGAGCTGCGGAAGCTGGATGACAACCGCAAACCGGCGGTGGCTTCGTCTTTTCTCGGCTATACTGCGCATTGAGGTCAGTGCTCTGTTGATCTCCAGGCTGCTGAGTGATTCTGGCAGTCGGTCCATTTTCTCTCGCTCGAACGTTGAGATGGGTGAAGTGCCTGACGTTGGAAGATGTTTCGGGAAGAGTCCGCACTGCTGCGCGAGGTCCCGAAGAACACACGCGCGTCTCCATATACTCGCAGGCTCGTTCAACATCCGATACGGCCATTTCGTTGGATTGGGTGACCGTGGCGATTGGACAAGTGCCGTCGTGTTTCACAAATGTTTCGTAACGCGTTCCCGCTCCTGCGGAACTCCTCATTGCACACTCTTTGGGTACTTGGGTAACTCTGGCCACAGGTCCTTTGGGGCCGGTAGTGCATTCGATATAAAGTGCAGATGGCTCGTGACTCTTGGCTGATGTTCGGACCATGCTATCGGCTACCGGGCCGTAAGTGAGCCTCGAGGAAGGACCATCTCGACAAGCAGGACCCTTTGTGGTTTCGAGGATCGTAAGTGGGTGGAGTATCGATGGCTCCACACTCTTTGCTACTTTTCCTGCGCATGCAGTAGCTCCACCCGGTTGATCTCTTGCCTCGAGCACAAAGGACATTCCACCACAGGCTTCTGCTCGGTTGGAGGCGGTTCGTTGACCTCTCGGTCCCGGGTAGGCCGCTACCCTAAACGAAGTTCATCAATTCTATCTATCGAGCTTTGCTATATTCAGCACATCCGTAGAGTCTTATCAGCCCCTCCGGTTATGTTCTCTCCAGGGCAATTTAGGCTTTATACCTCGCGCATGGACCAAACTCCGACTGCTTAGTCTCCAAGATCATGCAGGTTTCATTTCGCGAGGCATTATCGCGGCTATCCGGTGGTGGCACCTGGACCACCTGGGCGATCGGTTGGTTCCCATCGAGTCGACACTCGAACACCGTATATCCTGGCGGATACCCGCTTCGCTCTCGACAGCAGGCCGGCGAGCTCGAGGCTCTCTCGGCTCGCCTCTGGTTCCAAGAAGTCTGTTCAATCGATTCGCTTCATGTTGCAAAAATCACGACGATATATATCTACGCTTATAAACATATACACACACACACATATTGTTCACTGCCTGTCGAGACTGAGAAGCAGCTGATCGGACAAAAGTCCCTTTTACTTGATAACACTAGAGAAATACTTTCCTTGTACTTGGTCTCTGGGAATCTTCGATTGGCTTTCCAAGGAAAGCATTTCCACTTGGTCTTTCACCAATGCTCAACAATTCTCAGCACCATTGCAAACAAGGATTGCAAAAAGGTTTCTCTCTCTCTCTCGTCTTGTCACTCGTACATACACACGTAGGGAGGATTTATACCTTCATCGAGCCCCGGAAACTTTTATTTTGCAACAAGACTTGTTTCCTGCTACTTCCTAACAGATCCTCGACACGATCCACAGTCCAGCAAACGTTTTTTTTTTTTTTTGTCGTGTCTACTCTTTACATACAGTGACAACGGTACGAAACATCATTGAGTCTAGAAGACCTATAAGAATTAGTTAGATGACGATAACGATTCTCATCGACTCAGTTACGATGGTGAAAGCTTCTCACCCGTCCATTGGATCGTAGCAACTTTTTTTCCAGGCCTGCACGGATTATCGCGATTCCTCCGGTCGCGCAATCACCCCTGGGATAAAAAACAAACTCTCAAAAGTCAACACTCACGGGAGAGGTCGAATGACAGGCATGTCTCGAATACGGCCATTTCTATGGCTTCGCTAAACATGGTGGAAGTAAATAAAAACATAGTAACTGCCCGAAGAAAAATAAGTAAAATGTATCCGTGAGTTGACTCAAAAGTATGATGCTCTCAATGCTCTGTATTGGAGAAACAGCTGCGTAAGATAAAGCGTCAAGGACTCTCATCGTCAAGTCTCGAATGTGTTGTAATAGTGACACGATCGAGTGTGCCGCAGCAAAAACACTGCTCGCCGTTTGTCCTAACTGCGTTATGCCTGCAGGCTTGTTGGTCGTTCTGAAAAGACTGTTTTTTTTTGCCGCCATTGCGGCAGGATCAATGCCAATGTCAGTGACAAATCGTTCGTAGGTTTGACACACCGCGAAGGGGCTCCTCGCGGATTAGTGCGGTGGAGGGGCGGTTCTTCCAAAAACATATAGTTACGCAACGGTAAATGGATACGGTAACAGTTTAGCTTGATGTGCACATGGTGACACCGCGCGAACATGAGGCACGTTCAGAGCCTCGTTAGTCGTGTCGTCCTTCGTCTCGCACCTTTGTCCGGTCGTCGATCCAAATCCCAAATAGGTATGCGCGTCGGTGTCCGAGTCGAGATGTAACGTCCGTTCCGTTCGTCCGAGACCAACGGAAAATTAGCATACCTCGCGCTAAGCATACTTCGACCCGACCCTTCCCTCACCCTTTGCATGTTGGGGATGTCTTCGGGGACGCAGCTGCGATTATCGTAAAAACAAAGCATCGAACGATCTCTCCGTCTCTCGTTGCTGTTGCTCTTTGATTTATAGAGTTTTTTTGCTTTTGTTGATATTTTTTCTGCGTTCTGTTTCATTGTGGTTTATGTAGCTACTTTTCCCTTGCTCCTCTTATTTTGATTTAGTTTTGTTATTCTTTGGTTTGTATAGCGCATTTTCATTAGGCTTTTGTTATTTTAATTTAGTTTTGTTATTTTTTGGTTTACATAACTGGTTTTTCTTTAAACTTTTGTTATTTTTATTTAGTTTTGTCCTTCTCTGGTTCATATAGCGGATTTTTCTTTAGGCTTCTGTTAAGGGGTTACCCCCACTTGCGATTTTGAAAAAATCGATTTTTTTTATTGCATTTTTTTGAAGTATAAGTATCTGAGACTATGTCCTGAAAATTTCAAGTCGATCCGAACAAAATTGACTGAGATACGAGCGTTGAAAGAGAAGAATCCGCGTTGAAAGAGCGTTGAAAGAGAAACTTTAGACGCGTTTTTCTCAAAATGGCATTTCTGAAGTCGGTGACCAAGATTACTCGAACACTAATGAACCGATCTTCTTGAAATTTTGCAGGCTTATTTAATACATAAAAATGTAGTCTTTAATCATTCGATTTTTTTTTTCGAAAAAAAAAAATGGCCGTTTTATAGTCAAAAAACGGCCGTTTTTTTTTTTCGTTAAAATCGAACCATTAACTTTGACTGTCCGCCATTTTGTGAAAAATGAATATTTTTTAAAATCCTTCGATTAAAGACTAGTTTATACTTATATTTGACTAAATCCATCCGCATTTTTTTTTCAGATGATCCACTTCGCCACAATGTTGGTCACCGCAAACCGTGTATATAAAAACATTATTTCATTGACGGCCATTTGCCACTAAACAATGTAATATTTTTCAATAAAAAAATTACTGACAGTTCTTCAAGATGTGTTCTTTAAGATGGTATATTTATCGATTAAAAAAGTTTTGTAGTTTTCTTTAAAAAAAAATCATGAAAAAGGCCTTTTTTTGCGCTACAAGTGGGGGTAACGCCTTAATTCTCATTTGGAACTTACCATGTAGTTCGGGACTCTCGACGCGCAGTAAATACTTTTTTATCCGAGTCAACACTTCGTTCATCAGTCACACCATTACTCAAATGAGACCCATTCATTATTCCATTTATTCACCGCTTTATAACTGCCCGGAATGAATTACTCGCGTTGTTACACGAATACTCACAGGACCACAGCGTTCTTTTGCCCGCAGCAATTTGATCGTGGCATGGCTCGTTTCACTCCCGGGACGATTTGACCTTAGAAAAATAATTCCGTTAAATATCCATAAAACGTGCGAAAATTTCTATCGTTGCACCCCAAAATTAGTATGGACGAAGTGAACTATTAATTTCGTTTCGCTGCTCGAAATTGCGGTCCTTAACCTGACCTCGCCAACTGTACGTCAGTTCCCCCAGAAACGTCACATGTTTTATTCTTTTGTTTGAGACGGGAGACCAAATTTACAATCGATAAATTTAAGGAGAGACAGTCAGTGCCCTCCGGTCATTATTATTTTAATTATGATTATTATCGTGAACAATAATTAGCATTATTACTGTTGATAATAATAATCGATATTAGAATTATTACTCATTCATTGTTCTATTATTATTATCGTTCATAGTAATTCGTATCATTATTGCTGATAATTATAAACTATTTTTATTATTGTTCGTTTAAATTTGATACTATTATTATAAATACGTTATTATTTTATTGCTATCATAAAAAATAATAACGAATTATTAGTATTATTGTTAGGATACATTATTATTTTATCATTGTTATTTGATTATGGTTTATTAATATTAATATTAAGAAAACCGAAAAAAGGATCGTTCAAGTTGCTAATCTTTTTCTTTCAAGGCACACGTGTCGAGGGAAAAAATATCGCTGTGAATCACACAAGTTGTTGACTCTCGTATATGCGCCTATCATATTTTCCCTTTCGTTCTCGAGCGGGTAAAACCGGTTTGTAGTTTTCTACGCGCGTATACAAAATCATCGGTATCTATATTCAAGTTATTCTAGTCCATTCGCGCGATTCAGTTGAGGTGTGGTATCCCGTTGAAAAGCTTGTGTGTTAATGTTTACTAAGATCCCCGCAATGGCGGCAACATCGCTGTCTCGTATTATTTATAGGGCTTCGATGAAAAAAAAAAAGGGAAAAAAAGCAAAAGCGCTTAGGGTTAAGCCCCGTTACGATCTGTATTCGACGTCCCCATCGCGCACTCGTAAATTACACGAAACGGTGGGCATCCCCTTCGAAAAAATCAGTGCCCAAATTCTGGGCACCAATACGCGCCCCGCGCCGCTCTCGCTCTCCCTTGCGGGAAATTAGTTGCCCCGATTAAATTCGGGCCCTTCGAGGACCGAAATATGGCTGCTGTGATAGGGATCGGGTCTGGGCGATGGAATTAAAAAGGGCTTGAATGAGGAGACGAATTGAAGACTCGAATTTAGGTATTTTAGAAATTTCCCCACCGGAATAATTTCTTCAGTTTCACGTCAACGAGTTAAGGGGGGATTGTCTTTTTTTTTCGCAAAATTTACCGCTTTTTGGGAATTTTTTTGTGAAGAAAGTATACAACGGAAAACTTGTGAAACTTGGCATATAGTTTTATTGATCTGTTTACTACATACAAAAAAAATTTTAAACAATTTCATCAAAAAATCCGCCTCCCACCCCCTTCGACGCGCGATGGTCCTTTTTTCATGGTGTGCACGATTACAGCCTTCACGTTCATCCTGCAACAAAAACCCAAAAAAGCATTTTACTTTAGACACATATAGCTATCGTTCGATGAAGGGAAAAAAAATTGACGATTTGGTGACGTTTTGAACTTGAAGTATCGATTTTTCGAAAAAAATTGATCGATTTTTTGTTATAAATAAAAAACTATTAAACGTATTGCTTTTTTGCTTCATCAAACGATAAAAGGATGTCAGCTGAGCATTCTGTCCAAATTTGAAGGCAATCGGTTGAATAGTTTTTGAGAAATCGTGCACACCATCAAAAAAGGACCATCGCGCGTCGAGGGGGGGGGCGGATTTTTTTATGAAATTGTTTAAAAATTTTTTTGTATGTAGTAAACAGATCAATAAAACTATATGCCAAGTTTCACAAGTTTTCCGTTGTATACTTTCTTCACAAAAAAAATTCCAAAAAGCGGTAAATTTTGTGAAAAAAAAGACAATCCCCCTTAATGGTGTTACGATGATAAAACTCAAAATGACAGATGTATATGCCGAGGAATACTGGATTTTCGAGATTTATGCCCGTCTTCTTGCCTTTGGCACAAATATAATATCGAATTATTGACGCTACGTAAAATATCAAACGCAATTTGGGACGATTAATATCAAATCCGAACAAACCTGAATTACGGGTCCAGAACGTTTTATCGCTTTAATATTGGAGGAAGAACTATGTGACATACACATTTTTAACTTTTGGCAATTTCTGAGGCGACGATAAAAAAACATCGCAAATAACAAGTATTTCTTTAATATTAAACAAAAAATCGATAAATAATGACAGTTACATTGGAAAATAAGGAATACTATTAACCTTGTAGATATTGAATAATAAGAGTAAATAAATATATAATAAAGATAATATATTTAAAAATATCTTAAAATACTACATTTGAATTATTATAAAATCCGCCTCTTCATTTTCTCTGTAACCGAAGATTTTTCGTGGCCTCGAAGTTTGCATCGTTTGCAACTTGATGGCTTCTTAAAAACGGGAACGGCGTGAACAAAAATTAAAAAAAAAACGCGGCGAACAAGATGAAGCAAGGAAGAGCAAGAAGAAAAGAAAAATGAGCTCGCGATGGCTTTTACAGAGGCGACGTAGACGGAGCCTTGCGATGTGCGCTTCTTGCCCCGCGAACAGTAAACCTTCTTTAGTACGTTCTATTACGGGCTATTAAAGCGATAAGCGCTCTTCTCAGACGACACAAGAATTATTGCAGAAACGCTGCAGCCCTTTTTCCTGGCAGGATTTTTTAAAATCATTTTTTGATTCCTTTTTCGACGTGATTTGGGGTAAATTGAGACGAAGAAAATTATTAGTTATTAATTATTAATTATGAAATATTTTTAATGTAATATATATTTATAATCAAGTTATAATTAAATACATATTGATAGATATTTCAACGTATTTAATATAATTATTTATTTATAATTGTACATTTATGTATTTATAAAAAAAATTATTATATCTTTTATATATTCATAATTAAGATAATATTATTTGAAGAGAAGAGGTACCTTTAGGCAAGGAAAAATCTGCTGTTTTTCTCAATTTTTTTTTAACACGAAATATTTCTTCGGCATTTTTGAGACTTAGAGTATCTTTTAGGGTATTTTTTAAATTAACTTTTAAAAATGACGGGGGCATGGCACGGTCTTCTAAACGAGTTGCGGCAGATGTTGTCAGACGCCGTGACACATAGCGTCGGCGTGATTAATCTAAAAAAAAACCAACGAAGATTTTTCTTTCATTAACACTCGTACGCAAAATATGAACCAAGAAAAAATGAGAAATGCTTTGAATCGATGAAATGATACGATTTGAAACAAAAGATTGAATTTTCCGAAAAAATGGCTCCATATTGCTCAAAAAAAAACTTTTTTTATTTTTCAAAACATTTAGGGTCATAGATAAGGTTAGAAAGATTAATACTAAATTTTATGAGAATCGGTCGATTAGTATTTTAGCTATATATGTCACGCCAGTTTTGAATATGCAGTTCAGAAGAACATGCTACACCTGCGCTATTTTTAAAAGATTAATTTTTTTTAATATCGTGTAAAAGTCGTTCTTTTCGGAATGATGAGCTGCCATTTTTAGCGTGTCGATAAGTAACTATTGCACTTGAGTTCCGGCTAGCCTAGCCCAGTCAACTTTTTGTCCCTTTAATCCAGTAAAAGAGGCAAAAACCCAGCACTTTTTAGCGTAGAATATGAATTTTTGACCGAAGCTAGATGGTTGCATACTGAAAGTAACCCCAATGAATTTTTTCCCCTCGACTCGCGCCGACCCTAAGAAAAAGGGGTTGAAAACTTGCAAATCGCCTAACTCTATAATTAATAGCCCGATGAAAAATTGTTTCAAACAAAAGTTGTACGGAATAAAAAAATACGTATAAAGTTATCTGACGCCCAACCCCCTATCTTCGAAAATACCGGCCCAAAAACTATTCGAAAATTTGGGGTTGATGCGAAAACCGTACATCTTTAGAACATCGTAAAAAATATTTATATATTTAAAAAAAATCGATATATATCGCATCCGGACAAGTTCCTCCATATTTCTAGCGAAAGAAGGCTTACATTTTTTTCGCATCCGGACAAGTTCCTCCATATTTCTAGCGAAAGAAGGCTTACATTTTTTTCTCGCGAGAAATACAATGAACTTATCCTGATTCGATATATATATCAATTTTTTTTTAAATATCTGAATATATTTTACGATTATCTAAAGATGTACTGTTTTCGCATCAACCCCGAATTTTCTAATCATTTTTGTGCCGCTATTTTCAAAAATAGGATATTGGACGTCACATAACTTTATACGTATTTTATTATTCCAAACAACTTTTGTTTCATACATTTTTCGATCGGGTTATTAATTCTCCAGATACGGCGATTTTTAACTTTTCAACCCCTATTTCTTAGGGTTGAGGCGAGTTGAGGGGCACAGTTCATTGCGGTTACTTTCAGTGTGCAACCGTATAGCTTCAGTCAAAAACTATAATTCTACGCTAGAAAGGGCTGGGCTTTCGTATACAGGCCGAAGAGAGGGCAGAGAGAAGGTACGTGTCAGCGGAATCGTGTGTTGGCAAACTGCGCACCGTGCAGGACTGACGGACAAGTACGAGGTTAATAATGCTTTGATGTTGACGTGTACCCTCGACTGTTGTGTTGGGTGCGAGCATATATGGCTCTCCAGAGTGCGGAGAACCGCACCTCCTCTCATTCCATTGTATAGCGTATGCGTGCGCCTTTTGCAAAATTAACAAAACCCAATTATGTGACATATTTACGTATGAAAAATAATTTGGAAAATAATAAAGATATAAAGACAAAAACGCAAAGAAGTTTCGTTACATTCCAACGATGCAAACTTCACCATCATTTCTCGCGGCAGTCTTGCGCAGGTTTTTTTTCGGTTGGACTTTTTCCACTTTTCGGTGAATTTATAAGAAGCCTACTCAATAAGTTTCGTGAATTTGTAGCACCGGATTAAAATTTGTTCTGCGCCTTCCCACTTGAAGAAATTCGCAGGTAACGAATATTTTTGAGGTCCCCTTTTGCGACACGAAAAAAGGCTAATTAGTTGCATATTTTTATATCATTTTAATTTAATTAGTCAAGCCTTCATAACCCAACAACGGAAAAATAAAAAATAGTTTACTTGATAGTAGCACGAATTTTTCAAATGGTTTTTTTCGACAGGAAGAAAGTATTTGAAAACCATCAATTAGTTGAATAAATATAAATAATTTTAAAAAATATAGTATTTCAATATTATTGTTCAATGAAAAATATACAAATACCAGGAATGAAATTTATTCTCCACCTTCAAACTGGAAAAGGTCCACAACTAATTAATATTGTCAAAATTATTTTTTCTCCACACGAAAAAGGTATTAATTAAATGTTTGATATTACTTAAATTTGATAGTTTAATATAGAATTAGTTATAAATAATAAAAATAGAAAATCCTGTTGAACCATAGGATTTAAAGAATATTAATTGGATATGATGTATTCAAGTTTGCAAAGTGAAGAACAAATTTCAGTTGTAGAATTTATATATGTGTGTGTGTGTGTGTGTGTGTGTGTGTGTGTGTGTGTGTGTGTGTGTGTGTGTGTGTGTGTGTGTGTGTGTGTGTGTGTGTGTGTGTGTGTGTGTGTGTGTGTGTGCGTGTGCGTGTGCGTGTGCGTGTGCGTGTGCGTGTGCGTGTGCGTGTGCGTGTGCGTGTGCGTGTGCGTGTGCGTGTGCGTGTGCGTGTGCGTGTGCGTGTGCGTGTGCGTGTGCGTGTGCGTGTGCGTGTGCGTGTGCGTGTGCGTGTGCGTGTGCGTGTGCGTGTGCGTGTGCGTGTGCGTGTGCGTGTGCGTGTGCGTGTGCGTGTGCGTGTGCGTGTGCGTGTGCGTGTGCGTGTGCGTGTGCGTGTGCGTGTGCGTGTGCGTGTGCGTGTGCGTGTGCGTGTGCGTGTGCGTGTGCGTGTGCGTGTGCGTGTGCGTGTGCGTGTGCGTGTGCGTGTGCGTGTGCGTGTGCGTGTGCGTGTGCGTGTGCGCGTGCGCGTGCGCGTGCGCGTGCGCGTGCGCGTGCGCGTGCGCGTGCGCGTGCGCGTGCGCGTGCGCGTGCGCGTGCGCGTGCGTGTGCGTGTGCGTGTGCGTGTGCGTGTGCGTGTGCGTGTGCGTGTGCGTGTGCGTGTGCGTGTGCGTGTGTGTGTGTGTGTGTGTGTGTGTGTGTGTGTGTGTGTATATTGTGTATAAATTTGGCATGCATTTTTTTATATTTAATAATATATAGAGCGCGGTTAAGCTGTCACCTATGCGAGTTATGGCCCAGCCCAACACAGCTACATATAAATATATAAAATGATAGACATCGTAGGGTTTTCATATTGGCTTCACGGTTCGCCGTTGAGGACACTCTCGTCCAGTAAAAGAGACCAAAGCCCAGCACTTTTTAGCGTAGAGTATGAACGTTTGACTGCAAGTAGATGGTTGCATACTGAAAGTAACCCCGATAAAATGTTACCCCTCAATTCGCCCCAACCCTAAGAAATAGGGGTTGAAAACTTATAAATCGCCGTATCTCGATAATTAATAGCCCGATGAAAAAATATTTCAAACAAACGATGAAAAAATATTTCAAACAAACGTTGTTTGGAATAATATAATGCGTATAAAGTTATCTGACGTCCAATCCCCTGTCTTTGAAAATAGCGGCACAAAAACACGAGAGCACCACTGACCCACACTGAGAAAAAAGAATCGTTGAATGTGCAAAAAGCATTTTGTTGTCTCGAAATTTTGTTGTTTTAACCGTTGCTCAGACATGCTAAATAAGCAGATAGTTTAAATGTATTTTTGATTACTGCCCAACCATACTTTTTTGTTATGCCAATCAAAAATCAAGTTGAACGTATTTAAAGATACAATTTTGTTAAACCAACTGAATTTTGGATGGATCAACGAATTTTTATTTTAGTGGAGATAAGGACGCAGCGATATGTCTGCTCCGCTCGCACACGCATCAACCCCGAATTTTCGAATTGTTTTTGTGTCGCTATTTTCAAAGATAGGGGGTTGGACGTCACATAACTTTATACGAATTTTATTATTCCAAACAACTTTTGTTTGAAACCTTTTTTCATCGGGCTATTAATTATCGAGATACGGCGATTTTTTACTTTTCAACCCCTATTTCTTAGGGTTGGGGCGAGTTGAGGGGCAACATTTTATTAGGGTTACTTTTCGTATTCAACTATCTACCTTCAGTCAAAAATTCATGTCGTACGCTAAAAAGTGCTGGGTTTTCGTCTTTTTTTACTGGACTACTGCTCTATTTGCATCTGTTCTCAAAGAGCTTATATTATGTTGGTCGATTCGCCTCGAAGAGAGACGCAAGTAGCAGACGAAAGCTCGAGGCGACGACAAAAAAAAAAGAGTGATAACTACGCATTAGGGAGTGCGAGAATTGTAGGGTCAGGGTTCGCAGTTGACGGCCGAAAAAAAATTTCCTTGACGTCTGTTTCGCCATAAAGAACCAGGATCTGTACCATGCCACTTGCTATTTTTGAATACAGTTTTCAAACCGTCGTCTTATACCTCTCTCTCTCTCTCTCTCTCTCTCTCTCTCTCTCTCTCTCTCTCTCTCTCTCTCTCTCTCCCCCCTCTCCCTCTCGCCCCCTCCCCCCTCTTTCTCTCTATTGCATTTTATTGCATTTTTATTGCTCAATTTTTTTTCAATTGCACTAATCTTCGCTGAAGTGATTAAATATTTTCGGGTTGAACAGTTCAATAAAGCACTAAGGACGTACTAAAGGATTTTTTTCGAAATATTCACAAATCTCTTCGCAAATCGCAAATTTTTAGAATTCTTTTCTCAAGAAAATAATTATCTAATTTCCATTTTCGGAAACTTGAGGTCCGAAAAGGGTCAATTTTTCGTCAGCACATCTTGAAACAAAAGCCAACAGACTTCTCAAATTAAGCCACCCGAGCATGATATCCCCCATCGAGACCCAATAAGTTTTCATAATTTTATTCGAGCACCGAATTCCAGGACGATTTTTATCCTCTGACATTTCACGGAAATAACTGCATAACATGGCTAGGAGCAAAAAAAACTCACGAATTTTGCATAGCTTGACCTATCGAACGGAATGAACGTGGAATTTTACTTGATTTCGATTCCAGGTTTCGACGTACATGCACATATATTTAGATACACACGAATACGTATATATAACTCTTCGAGAAAAAGAAAAATATTTTTGAAGTTGTTTTATTCGAGAGCGTGTAAAAAATGTACAGACTTTGCATCTTCGTTCGGTTTTTTTGCGATTTCCATTTGCCCTACATTATTTATATTAATGTCAGCATACTGCATGCATGGTTTTGAAAAAGCTATTGAATGGAACAATCGAAAAAAATATACTATTTTTTCGGAAAAACGCGGTCACCGAATTGAAAAAAAAAAAGATAAAGTATTTATTGTAATATTTTAAGTGAATGGAGTCATATATATTTTTGTTGATGAATTCTTTGCGAAAAGCGACGTTTCCAAATGATTTGTTTTAATGAATCGAGTAAATAATTATTGTTAAGTACATTAAAATATTATGTAATTTTTATTAATTATTTCGGAAAACCAAGGTTTCCAAACAATGTTCTTTAAGTTTACTCAAGTAAGTAATTATTGTAATATTTCAAGTAAATGAAAATATTCTTTATTTTTTAAATGATTCAACAAAAGAAAGGTTTCCAAATTATTTTCTTACTTTCATATATATACTGTGGGAAAAATATATTTGAAAACTTATCTAGCTCTTAAAAAGCAAGGTTATGTTTATGTACTAAAGATATTACAATAGATACTCATTTGATTTACTTGAGAAAGATTTCTTTCGAAAAATTATTTGGAAAACGCGGCGTTTTGAAATAGTGCTGGAAAAGGGAGACCGAATATTTTTTAGTTATCGAAATATTTAAATTTACTCCATTTATTTGAACCGAGTTATTGCAGAGAAGTAATTGAAAACGTCGCGTTTTCAATATAACTCGTTGAAAAAAAAATGTGCAGATTGTTTTGTTTTGTAGGTTTATTTTATATATATATATAAACATAATATACGAAGAAATAACGTGTATAGGAAAGTCCCGTGCATCGAGGACGCTTACTGTGTAAAAGTCCGCAGTCTGAGAAAGAAAAAGAAAGAGAGTGAGGGGGGGTGAGAGAGCGAGCGCTAC
Organism: Ophion ellenae; assembly: GCA_963210295.1. Classification (NCBI taxonomy): domain Eukaryota; kingdom Metazoa; phylum Arthropoda; class Insecta; order Hymenoptera; family Ichneumonidae; genus Ophion; species Ophion ellenae. The sequence goes on from OY723393.1 coordinate 2,968,430, forward strand.
GAGCGAGCGCCGTATTAAAAGGTTGGGGTGGGGGGCCGTGAGACGGCGAGAGCTCGTGCATTGCGAGAGTTCTCCCGACTGCCGCGAGGGGCGTCGACTGTACGAGGCAATCGAGGGAGACACAGGCCAGTCGTGCAGATAGCCGTGGGTCTGTCTGGCGAGCGGTTGTGACACGATCGCGCGCGCCCCCGTGTCCTAATAATATTTTTCTCTTTCTCTTTTCTCCCTCCCCCTCTATCCTTTTCTATCTGTCACTCTGTCTCTCTCCCGCGCGTGCGTGATTTTTCGGTTTACGAAAGTCTCGTTCACGGCTAGCAGACGAAAGAAAAGGGAGAAAGGAGCTTACGTGATAACGGTGCGCGATGTGAAGAAATGGAAATTTCTTTGGTTCACTAAATAAAAAAGATAAATTAAGTGAAACGTGTTATAGTTATCGGGTTTTTTTTTTTTCGTTTCGAGACGAATATTCGTATTCTGCCGTAACGGAAAGCCCCATGTAAACAATATCGTCCAGAAATCGTAAATAAATCGTTATTGCGAGTTGACGAGCTCCGACGTGGAAACGGAAGACGTCGGCCTTGAGCGAAAATAAATCTTGATAGTAATACGTGGCTATACAAATATATATTTTTTTTTCGCTACATATATGTATTATACAAAAATTGTGAATAATTATTCGATTTGAGTGAATCGAAAAAATTAATTGAACAAAAATTACCGGGCGATAAATAGTTATTTAGAACACTTACCAGTGCTAGTGATAAAAGTGAAAGTGTCGGCCGACGATTATAGCTAATGAGGAACAGTGCACGTTTATATAAACGTGCACAAATGTGTGTGTGTGTGTATATACAAATTGTAAATCAACTGTGTTGCTTCCGCGAGCCGGGATTTACCGATCGACTAATCCCAAAACCGTATCGGATCGCCAAACGCAAGCGAACCCAAACGAAAACTGAGATCAATCGCAGTGTTGAACTCAAATTTGGATCAATCGATTCAACGAGATCCAGAGAAAATTTCGATTGGACGAACCGGCGAATCGAGCTTTGATCAATCGAGCTCAGATCTGTATCGATCGATTGGACAAACCTAAACAGAGCCAAACAGCTGTTAAGATTGATTGATGCGCATTGGTTGATCAATTGATTAATCAAATCGCAATCTGAATACATCCACCAAGCCCAAGAGGAGGAACAAAAAAACGAACAAACCCAAACAAACGATATTTGGATCAAACGAACCGCTAAGGCCGAACGAACCCAAACGAACCCAAACAAGATTTGGATTCGAAGCCCAAACAAACCCAAACACAATTTTCATTTCAAACCCAACCAAATACAAATTGGATTGGAGGCCCAAACAAACCCAAACAAAGTTTGGATGGGAAGTCCAAATAAACCGAAACAAAGTTTCAATTGGAAGCCCCAAAAAGGTAACCGAAACAAGCTCAAACAAACCCTAACAAAATTTCTTTCGAAAGCCCAACTAACCCAAACAAAATGTCCACTGAAGACCAGAACAAACCCAAACAAAATTTGGATCAATCAAACCGTCGGTTCCAAACAAACCCAAACAAAATTTAGGTTGGGGGCCCAAACAAACCCAAACAAACTTTGGATCGGAGCCCAAATGAAGCAAAACAAAATTTCAACTGGAACTCCAAACAAACCCAAACAACATTTGGATTGAAAGTCCCAAACAAAACCAAACAAAATTTGGATCCAACGTCCAACCAATCCAAACAAAATTTCCACTTGGGGCCAAAACAAACCCAAACAAAATTTGGATCAACCGAACCGCCGGATCCAAACGAACCGAAACGAAAATCGGGATCAATCGAACCACCAGACCTGTCTCCCCATTTCGTTCTGCCTCGGATAAAGTAGAACGAGACAGAAAGAGAGAGAGAGAGAAATAGAGACAGCGAAATGGTCATAAGCATCCCGGTCGTTGTCTCCTCAGAGTACGCACGTGTTTTCGTGTGTCACCGACGTTGCCAGATCGGCGATATTCTCCATGGTCGGAGCGAGCAGTGATTGCCTCGGGGAGTATCCAGACACGCCTGTGGCCGCGTAGTAAGCGCGTCGTCGAGTAAAAGGACCTCGGGGCCTCCAGGACGAGAGACACGGAGGACTGTCGATAAAGCTCGGATCTTTCGCGGCTCGTAAATTTCGTAATACCTGCCGTTGATCCGGGATATTCCGTAGCTGCACTCGCGAGTGTACCCGAGGACCTTGGAATCCTTTGGGAAGGAAAAGTGAGCTGGGGAGGGCACGCAAAGAACAGAGGCCCGAAAGAAGTGGAAGAATAAGGAGAGAGAGAGAGAGAGAAAAAAAGGAAAACCCGTTTGGCGAGATTCGAGGACAGCTGAATCGAATCAGCGGCTTGGAAAGGGCTCCAATTTCAATCCCCATTCAGGTGGCACATCCAAACGAGCGGGAACCATGTGAATCAAGAGTGAAAGAGAGAGAGAATTGTCCAATCGTTGCCTCGTCGCGACGAAAGACCGCTGCGACAGAAAAGTACGCGATGGAGGCTCGCTGAGAACGTTCGCGATCGGCAAGAGGAAGTAAGAAGCCCGTTGAGGATGTTGGACAACGGGGAGGACTCGCCCAAGAGGCGATCAACGTTCTACGTCTCGCTGGAGGGTGAACCTCGTCAAAACGCCACCAAGCTCAGCAAAACCGCCATCCCCGAGGAGAAGTTTACGTGCAACACGTTTCCCATAAGCAACTCGAAGAGTCAATCGGGGCACGCTCCACTGACGCGCACCTTGAGCAACAACAACGAGCCGCTGAAAGGTACGCGAAGGAATCCCGAGAGAAGCGCCAGTATCGACGTGGCCACGGGCCTGCTGCAGGGATCGGCAACGACGCTGCCTGAGACGCGGGGCAAAGTTCAGTCGTTGACGAGGATATTCGAGGCGCCTGCGAGGACGAGGCGCGAGGCTGCCCCCACGATCGACGAGGATCAACAGACGCGGAAGAAGGTCGAGAGGACCAGGTCGTTCAAGACAATCGAGAGATTTCAGAGCCGCTTCGGCGGTAGAAAAGACGTCGCGAGCCGCAACAAAGAGGCGACTTCCGGTAACCGATTGAATGCGACGATCGCCTGCCTCGAGGCCGCTGGATCATCCTCGGAGGAAACGAGCGTGGCGGACAAACGGAGAAAACAGGATGTCAAGGGTGATCGGCTGGAAGACAGCCTACTTCCGGTTGGCGCGAAAATGCCCAGGGACTTGGAGACCAAGGCAAGGAATACGAGTAAAAATGGCTCGTGCTCGCGAAACGAGAGAGCCGACGAAGAGGCGAATGAAAAACGAACGAGGCACAATGGAAGCAGCGGGAATTGCGGTAACGCCGATCGGACTTCCGCTGTCGCGAATAATCGCTCGCCAACGAGCTTCACCAATCTCCTCATTCGACGCACTCACAGTACGAAAGTTGCGCGAAGCGCGAGCACCCTCGTGCGATCATCAGCCATCAACAATACCAACAACAACAACAAGAGGCACGTACTCGCGTCTTCCGTTTCCTGCGACAATACCGGCAACGTCTCCACTCGGCTACCGGTCCCCTCGAACGATGGCGCCGATTGCCCCGCCAACGATTACCCCACCAACGAACATCGCTGCTGCTGCGTCAGACACGACACTTCCGGTATGCGCAATCGGGAGAATTTTTGCATGGCCAACGAAACGTTGGCCTTTGAGGATCCTGATGGAGACGCTGGTGTTCATTCAGGTAAATTATACGGACACGCGTGCTCCTTACACAATGAGGAAACGCTGCACTGACATCAGTATTTCATTTATGTAGGATCTATTTGAATCAACTAGGTTGTTTTCCTCGTCTCACGGCCTACTACGATCTTATTTGTTTCAGCCATTCGTTTTAGGTATTAAGGTAGTTCATCGGCGAAAATCTCAACCAAAACTTTACATACCATGTTCATGTTTGAAAAGATTGATAATTGGTTTAATTAGTACTGAATGAAATTAAAAACTACGCAATATTGACTCGGTACTAGTAGATAATACGATGGATATCATTTATTGCCGTAAAATATATTTTGTATTGTGTTTTTGATCGACCATTGCCAGTAAACTTTTTGCCGGGCCTGTCCAGGCTTTGCCCCGATTGTTTTTTCCAGGCTTTGCCAGGCTTTGCACGAAAATTGTGAAGGCTTCTCATGGTTATATCTTGGAAACTAGATGGTGAATGATTCTCATTTTTTTTCACATTATTCGTGATATCTTACTGTAGCTTATCCTCGTATTTTATCAATTTCTTAATTTTAGTTTTGACGGTAGAATTAATGATGCTCTGTTTGCCCATCATAACGCATTTGTTACGTGTAAACCAAGCCAACTTTAAGTGTAAATATCTCAGGTTTGGGGTGGTCAAACTTATTCAAATTGCACAGATGTTTGGATAATGTATTAAATAACGTATATGTCAAATTTCAACCATTTATTAATTCAACTCTTCTGTGGAGGTACTACCTTAAATGAATTCACATTGAATAAATGGAGATTCGATTTAAATAAATCTTTGTTTGCTTACAATGTACAATGTGAATCTAAGTGTACCATGCATAAGTGTCCATATGCATGGAATATTTCATCATATCCAAAATGAAATGAAACACTTAATCGAGAGTTCTGAAATTATTTTTTTCCAAGAAAATATTTCACCTATGTGGAATCGAACCTAGAACCTACCTACTCATAGCTACGCACGCTGATGACCGTGAAGTTTGCAACGTTGGGATCCAACGATATTTTCGTCATTTTTTATTTCTCTACTTTTCTTTATGTCTAGGTATCACTACCCAAAGCCTTTTTTTTGCAAATTGAGGCTGCGAATTTCTAATAAGAATACGTAGAAACGTTTGGGCCCCTCACACTGTCTGATATACAACTATATAGATATATATAATTCCTAATAATAATTCCCATTTTAAATATAATGATGGAATGTAAAAAAATTATATATAAAATATAACGTATTATAGTGAAATATAATAATATTCTTCGATATAAAAGAAATTCTCATAGACCGAGATTGAAACAATTTTTTTTTTCGATTCCAACAAATAATTTTTCTCGGTGCATATTCATCTATCGTGGGCTTAAAGTTTGTATCGTTGGAGTGATCAATGAAAAATATTGTTTATTTTGATTGCTTCAATTTCATCCGGCAGATTTTAGGTACTAAAATTTGTGGAGTCTTTTTTTTAAATGCACACTGGGAGATCGGCAATTGAAATTTGAAAAAAAATGTCTATCGCGATAAAAATAAGGAAATGCAAAGATATGTCGCATTCCAACGATGCAAACTGCAATACCATGCACGCTGCCCCTATGCTACGAGTGCTTGTACCAGCTTGGTCGCCGATATGGCATAGGAGACCAAATGAATTGCTATAATTATTCGTTGTATCACATAAACTATGCCAATTAGTTAATATCATTGTGATAATTAGAGAGTTTTATCGAGTAACATGCTATAGATTTTTCAAACGTAACCTATATATATATATATATATATATATATATATATATATATATATATATATATATATATAATTCCTCTCTCTCCACCCTCTCTACCCCCGTCCCCTTTGAAATGTGAGTTGCAATAAAGACAGACCATTACTTCATTCAAATAGAAAAATGGTTGCCTCTACGAAAATTCACTTCTATTTATTTTTTTTTAATCAAATAGATGCATTTAGTGGACTCAACTAAATTGTTTTTTTGCACAGATGAAACCAAATCACAGATTTATTAGGATTAAATAAACATTTAGTTATTGGATGTCATTAAATAGATTTTTATTTGAATAAATGAATATATTTGAAATAAATAACTCCAATAATGGAATGCAATAGGAAAAAGTTGATTTCACAAAAAAATCTAGTTCATTGAAATTTAAAGGAATCAAATAAACGCGGTTAGATGATATCAATGGAATTTTTCTGTCAGTGTGCTTTCGGGGAAAAAACAATGGCGCTTCTCGGGTGATCCAAACGATCGGAAGATCGTCTCCGTTTATATTGGGCTCGTTTATATTGGGCGTCGTTTGGGCAATTTCAGGACTTATTTATTTTCAGGCTCATAATACAATGTTGAAATTTGCATTGTTGGAATTCAACGAAAGTTTGTTTTTATATTTTTAATGCCTCACTTTCATTATCATCCAAAAAAATTCCTTACATATTTAGGCTGAAAAACTCTAAAAAAGATCGTCAAAAAGGTTCAAGCGATTTTGGAGGCCTGAACGTGTAAAAAAAAATTGGGCTACGGAACTTTCGTTGCGCTTCAACGCTGCAAACTTCCGTATCATCTCATGATAATGGCCTGGATGTTTGGATCGTTGAAACTATTCTTTTTTTTTTACGTTATGTTGTTACCCAAAAGATTTTTTTGCAAATTTGTGTTGCGTAGGAAAAAGTTCTTAAAAAACGGTCGAGCGGTCCTCGCGGCCTACAAAAATTCCAAAACAAAATTGGATGACAACGAGTTGGACATGTGAGAAAAAAAAAGAATTTCCGTTACATCCTGACGATAGCACGAAAATTCTTTTCATTTCCTCCTCTATCGTAATTGTGATTTTTATTCGGAACTTCATATATATGTGAAAATTTTCACAATATAATAATTCTCTAACTCGCGACCTTTGCCGCCGATCGAATCACGGTTATTGCGCCACGATGATCTTTCACGAGCCTCGTATGTTTCGCGTGCGATGATGTCACGTCGTGTCTGGATCGACAAAACACGACTGTATCGTCATTGTTATTATTTCTGTATTCACTCTCAAGTTCCCATACTCTTTTGGTAGAACGAAAAGAAAAACGAATGACAAAAGAAGAAAAGAACAAGCGGAAGTCTTTTTACTACGAGAGACACGAGCCCGTGATATTTATAACGAAGGCACATGGCAAAAGGAGCGTACAGTGAAACTCACTTTAGTTTATTGGTGGGCAATCATAAAATATAGTTGTTTCAGTCATGTTATTGTTGCCCCGACAATAAATTATCGTTAGTTTTGCTGTCGGATCTTTTGACATGGACTTTCATTGTAAATTACATAAACACACACACACACACACATATATATATATATATATATATATATATATATATATATATATATATATATATACATGTATATATATGTGTATGTATAAAATTTAGAATGAAAGATGAAAAAAAGATTAACAATAAAATTAAAAAACTTAAATATTTCTCAATCATCGTACCCAAGGTGGGTCATTTTTGTTAAGGAGTTACGTGGGTTTGAAAATTTCAAAAAAACCATTTTTCTTTTAATTTTATTATCTAATAGTACAATATGTCTAGAATATTTTTCCAAAGTTTTAAGTCAATCGGAGTAAAAGTCTAGGGAGAGAGTCTTTGGGAATTTCCCCCCTTGGGAAAGACCGGCCGGGAGCGACGGAGGTAATCGCATTTTTGTCAAAAGACTATTTTTGAAGTCGGTGGACACAATTTCTCAAAAACTAATGCACCGATCGTATTGAAATTTTACACAATTTTTTTAAAATAGCATTGACTAGTGATACAACAAAGGTTTTTCTTTCGATTACAACTGATTTTACACGGCTATACGTAGTGTAAATTGTACCAAAAATTGACTATATTGCATACAACTCTGGCAAAAATTCAAATTTTTTTTTTTTAATCCTTCGTTTAATCGCGAGCTATACTTGGCTAATAACAGAAAAAAATTGGTTTTTTAATTTCAGATAAAGCTATCATGAGTTATCCTGACCACCACGAGGACACTTTTTTTTAAAGTGTCTCCGGAAACCAGGTCCCGGCGGCCGACATTCCCAAATTTTAGGATGAATTTTTTTTTTTTTTTATTATTGAAATGTTGCTCTTTTATGTGCTTAACATTTTGGATAAAATAATTTTTAAATGATATATTTGTTTTTAACGAGAAAAAATGCTTTTTTGCCTTTGAAACCCACGTAACCCCTTAAATGATAGTTCTTCCATATAAACAGAGGCTATGTGTGTGCGTGTGTGTGTGTACACAAGGTGGCCCGAAAAGGGGCGCCCAGAAGAAAAATCGAGATGTCTCGTATCAATACGTATTCGAATCATCCCCATGTATGTTCTACGATATTCTTATGTTGCGATAAAAAAAAAACACTCTTCTCTCTTTTTTTTCGAAATTTCCTGTAGCATAGTTCTTCTGGTTGTGAAGTCTGCATTGTTGGGAAGCAACGACAATTCTCTCATTTTTCATCTTCGTTATCAGCCAAGATATTTTATTCAAAATTAAGTTGTAGAGCATAGAAAAAACTTTTTTTTTTACGTGGGAATAATTTCGTGCCTAACACTATTAAAAAATGTATAATAAAGTAATAATTATTTGTCAAATAAATTTTCGTTGCATTCCAATGATAAAAACTTCAACCGTAATTTTTTTAAGTTTTTTCCTCTTTCGTGTAAGTACTTAACTCTTCGAAGTTTTTCAAAGCAATTAAGAATCATTTATACTGGTATAAGTATTATATTTTGCTTTAATCGGTTGAACTTTAGTGACTGATCCTCTCTAACCTGTTTTTTTTTCTGTTCATGAAAATCCAAGGCGCTTACGTTGGTGTTCGGTTGGTAATTTATTAATTGCTTTACAGTGTACTTTGCAATGATAACCAAAGCTGAAAAAATCGCGCGGAAAGAACACACACAAAAGAAACTTGATAAATGCTTTTTCTCGAAAAGTAAAAGAAGATTTTAGAACTGTGTGTGTGTCTGTATATATATATATATATATATATATATATATATATATATATATATATATATATATATATATATATACACACACCCACACAGGACACACACACACACAGACACACACACACACACACACACACACACACACACACACACACACACACACACACACACACACACACACACACACACACACACACACACACACACACAGACACATATGTTCTAAAATCTTTTTTTACTTTTCGAGAAAAAGCATTTATCAAGTTTCTTTTTTGTGTGTTCTTTCCGCGCGATTTTTTCAGCTTTGTATATATATATACAAAAAGAGAGAAATAAAATAAAATAGTTTACAATCACTTTACTCGAGGTTTGTCATTTTCTGAAAATAATAGTCTTTAATATAAACAGAGTGTGTATGGGTAGGTATACATATATATATAGACTGAACGTGACGCTCGAGGATAAAAGGCGTCGCCGGTCAAAATCATCTTGATAAAAGAGCGAGGCTATATATATATAGCTCGTAACAAACGTCAATTTTGTTCAAGTATATGGCAAACTCGTGGGAACTCGAGGCTCCGGTCGTTGGCCGTCATCTCGTGAGCGCCTCGACACAAATATTGCACACATACATATATATGTACAATCTCAGACGCTACATAACGAGCGAGATCGGAACAAAGCGGAGCGTTGCGCGCACGCGGAAGATGAAAATGATAAATAAGCGGACAAGAAAAAACGAAGAATGGTTGAGCAAAACGAAAAAGAGTGGAATGAGAAAAAAAAATGGACGCGTTACGCACCCGTATATATATGCGGTGAAAACGGAGAGCTTTTACGAGCTCTCACACAACCACGTGAAATTCTCCTATAACGTGCGTGTAAAAACAACAAGAACGAGAACCCGGGCGAACGGATAAAGTCCAGACGTATACGCATAAGGGATAATCGTAATTACAATGAGGGACGAAATTATAGAGTCCGCGTACGCGCAGACTCGCTCCGAAGAGAGAAAGGGAGCGAGAGAGAGAGAGAGAGAGAGAGAGAGACAGAGAGAGAGAGAGAGAGATGTTTATTTCGTGCTCTAAGATCGAATTGCCTAAGAGCACCGTACAGCAGAGAATGAGAAAGAGAGTGAGAGAGACACACACCCCTGTCCTGAAGGACCACGATATGAATATGAAGCTCGATATAATTTTACTTGTAGGACGAACACTGCTACTATCGATATAATTTTACACACACGCCCATATATATATATATATACACAGGGTGTCCCAGAACTGCGTGCGTTCCCTGAAATGGGGGGTTGGGTGAGAAATTCTGAGCCGATTGATATAAGCATGTATGGGTCTCAGATCAACCACTGAATTATTATTAATTTTTAAAGGCAGGCGCACCTGATTGGCCTGCCTTTAAAAATCAATAATAATTCAGGGATTGATCCGAGACCCACACATGCTTATATCAATCGACTCAGAATTTCACCTCGAACCCCCCCATTTTAGGGAACGCATTCAATTTTGGGACACCCTGTATGTGTGTGTGTGTGTATGTTTGTGGGCGCGTGCGCGTGTGTGCATGTAAACGCGTAAAAGTGCATTTGTATGTTCTTGAAGGCGATAAAAATGTAGTGGTCAATACTTATAGTGGTATACCTACGCTCTAGTATTTACGGATGCTTTATCGAAAGCATGCATCGAAAGCAGTTTTCAATTCGTCGATCACGCCCATCGTCAACCCGGTGTTGATCGCCTCGCATCGCCATCGTGTGTATATATATATATATATATATATATATATATATATATATATATATATATATATATATATATATTGTCCCTTCACAATGTAGTCTCTCGAACGAACCGAAATTATATATGTATATACACTTGTCGTATGAGAGTGACGTTTTCAAGAAGATCGTGATGGTCAAATGTTACTGCACTTTTGGTATTTCTTTTTACCTCCAAATTTATCAACGAAAAACAAACTTTGAAAACGCCGTAGATGCAATATGATGCGTCATGGGTGTCGATTAATCTTCCCAAATGCATCTTCAAGCTAATAACAATGAGAAGAATTTATATATTCTTATATATTTATATGTGTTTTATATAAGAAGATGAAAAGACATCATTTGAAGAAGATTTCTTCTTCTATTTATATATTATATATACAGTATATATATATATATATATATATATATATATATATATATATATATATATATATATATATATATATATATATATATATATATATATATATATCAAAGAATATAGAGATAAGCTGCAATAAGAAGAATTACAATGAAAATATATTCCTCCATTTATATAAGAAAATTCATAAAAATAAATTTTTGATTCTTTAAATTTGAAAGATAATTGCGATAAAAAATATGGATATATACATATATATGATTTCGTTATTGTTCTGAATTGGTTTTATTTCTTTATTATCTCTATTTCTTTATTCTTTAATATGAATACCTCAAATTCAATATATATATATATATATATGTGTGTGTGTGTGTGTGTGTGTGTGTGTGTGTGTGTGTGTGTGTGTGTGTGTGTGTGTGTGTGTGTGTGTGTGTGTGTGTGTGTGTGTGTGTGTGTGTGTGTGTGTGTGTGTGTGTGTGTGTGTGTGTGTGTGTGTGTGTGTGTGTGTGTGTGTGTGTGTGTGTGTGTGTGTGTGTGTGTGTATATGTATATGTATATGTATATACACAGCAGCGTTGGCCTGTGCCAATACTCGGATAGGTGACCGCTTAACGTCCCGCGAGGATCACGAAAAAAAACCGCCACGCATTTCGTATATTTCACTATCAAATTGGACACGTGTGTCTCGTCACTCGCCGGAGCCGCTCCCTCTCGTGGGAGCTTCCCAGACGCAGTGAGAGAGAAGAAACGTTCGAGAGTCGTGAGGTGCCGCCGACGCTGCCCGCGCGCATCTCGTAATTTCCTTTTTTTCTTCCTCTTCTTTCGGAGCCCTTTTCTCGTCGATGCAGGCTGTACTGGCGAAGACCGGCGAGGATCGTGCACCATACACGCGTGTGCGGTGACTCAAGAAGGAGAAGAAGAAGAACAAGCAAGAAAGACGAGAATGGGGAAAGAAAAAAAAACGATAAAATCATCATAATAATGAAAGAAAAGGGAAAGAAAAAAGTAGAAAAATTCGACGATCGTCGACGCAGTCCGATGGCCCCGGTGGGACCACCTGCCCACCGGGTATTCCCTTCGATTTACACAACCAGACACGCACACACTCTGGACACGACTCTCGTGTTCCGGACTCGAACGTCTTCGCGTCCAGGTCCAAGTCACACAACGCCTACACACTTGGCTCTGCCGGAATTTCGTGGCTATCCTTTGATTTCTGCCTTGACTTCAATCACCACCACCCTCCCCCCCACCATTAAGGCCATTCCTACTGCCCCAACTCTTCGCATTTATATTAATAATGATTCGTTATTGTTATTATTGGTAAAATTATTATCATTATCATTCTATTATTTTATTTATGATTTTGAGCAATTATTATTATTATTCGTTATAGTCATTATTTGTATAATTTTTTATTATTTTATTTTATATATATTTGGGATATTCCATGCCATTTCAGCTAGCCCGTGACCCCGACCATTTTTGGTTTTCCTGATTTTTTGTTGCTATAAAATTGTACCACATGAGAGGGGTATCCACACAACTTTTTAGATTTTTATCTTTTCTCTTTTAGGAATTGGAATTTTCAGAAGTTTTGGAGATATTTAAACGCTGATAACTCGTGAATTAATTGAGATATCAACAATTGGCACTATATAATTTTTTTAATTTTGCATCATACTTTCGTTAAAAAATATGAAAAAATTAACAATTATCAATGTGAATGTTTTTTTTTTGCTTCTAAGGTGAAAATTATATTTTTTCAAAGATGATTGCCTTTTATTGTTTTTTTCTAAAAATTCTCCAAAATAGAGTTACCCATTCCATGGTTATTAAGACTAGTTTCATTGTGGGCCCATTTTTCGTTCTATTTATTTTCGAATCAATCATATTTTTTAACCATTTTTATCATTTTAATGTCCAATAATACTATTAATGATTTCCAATTCGGCTTCGACAGGCCAGAAACGGTTTATTCTTCATTTGTACTGAATTTAACAACAAAAAAAGTGATATCGTATTTTAAAAAAATTCGTTAAATTCACCACGAATAAAAAATAAACTGTGAAAGTCGAACTGGAAAACAAAAAACATTAATAGTATTGTTGGACATTAAAATGATAAAAATCGTTAAAAAAAATATGATCAAATCGAAAAAATAGAAGGAAAAATAGGCCCGTGATAAGTGTTAAAAATCATAGAATGGGTCACTCTATTTTAGAGATTTTTTTTAAAATCGAAACAAGGCGGTTATCTTTAAAAAAAATTCCACTTTAGAAGCAAAAAAACATTGACATTGATAATTGATGATTTTTTTCATTTTTTTAAACGAAAGTATGTTTCAAAATGAAAAAAAAACTAATATAGTGCCATTTGTCGATATCTCAATTAGTTCAAGAGTTATCGGCGTTTAGACGTTTCCAAAACTTCTGAAATCGAGGATTTTTTGGAAAATTAAAAGCTCTAAAGGAGAAAAGATAGAAAATCTAAAAAAAATTGTGTGGATATTCCTTTCATGGGGTACAATTTTACAAAAAAAATCAGGAAAACCACAAATGGTCGGGGTCACGGCCTCGCTGAAATGGCATGGAATATTCCATACATACATACATATATATATATATTAAGGCGGCACAAATTTGAGCTCTATTGTTTCCTTTTTCTCACCATCCAATTGTCTTCTTTGAAGAAAAAAGAAATGGTCGCGAAAGTTGCGAGCGGTCAAAAAAAATGTAGAGATCGCACAAGTCTCCAAAAGATTCTAATTTTCATTTAAAAAAACGATTTTTTCCCTCCACTTCTCTTCCATGAATTTTACGCTTTATAATTTTCAAATTAACCTCGCGAAAGCTCTAGCCGGCCAATGAATATTCAGTGGTCGCTCAAGACCTTCGAAGTTTCCGATTTTTCAAAACAATTAATCCTTTTTTTTTGCCGAAATTCTGAATTTCGAAAACCTTAGAGCCACCACTAAATATTCATTGGCCGGCTAGAGCCGTCGCAAGGTTAATTTAAAAATTATAAAGCGTAAAATTCATGTGTGAGAAGTGGACGAAAAAAATAGAAATCGATTTTTTAATGAAAATTTTAATTTTTGGGAGACTTGAGCGACCTCTAAATATTTTTTAACCGCTCGCAGCTTCCGTGACAATTTTTTTTTTCTTTAACGAAGATAATTGCATGGTGAGAAAAAGGACAAAAAAGAGCTCAAATGTGTGCCACCCTAATATATATATATATATATATATATATATATATAAAAATGAAGGGATCAGAGAGATCCCTAATTGGTATAAAAACTATATGATCACTTGTGTATACATATCTCTCGGGCAGCACTTGGACGGCACCCGCTATGGATACGTCACTATAATTTCATAGAACCAAATGATACAGAGCTTATGTAATTATTTCGGAACGAATAAACGTGTAGTAACTGCCGCTGGCCCGAGTCGCGTATACGAGTGTACGTAATATGTGCCTCGTTCAATACTACGTATTTTCGCTGATATAATAATTACACAGGGCACGAAGGTTGCGCACTCTAAATATATATCTATATCTGTTCTCGGTCGTGTCAAAACCGAAAATTATATCGTCCAAATGTGCCACAGCCAAAACCAACGTAAATAATTGATCTCGCACAGTACCGCGACCAACGTATACCGGATGATTACACTACGGGAAGAAAAAGTGGAAAGGGACATTGTTTTTTTTTCTCTCTTTTAACTGCAGTGCCCCGTTGGGGGCAAAATTGAAAGAAAAAGAGCCGCGGGCATTTTTTTGGACCCACCTGTAGAACGAATCGTCCCGTAAATTCCTGGCTGATAGAAAACTCGTTTTGAGAATTCGTGAGGGGGAACTACGGAGGGGGGTCATGGAGCGAGGGGAATCCATTGATTCCGCTCGCTTTTATTATTTCAATTACCTTTGTACATCTGTATAGATACGTAACATACTTTTTTACTCGCTGCCGCATGATTTATGGGAAACCGCAAGGAAACAAAAAAATACATCTATAGGGTAACGCAGTTTTGCACCATAATTCGAAAATTTAAGGGTGACGCAACTGGCGGTTTCGCAAGTTCCGGAAATTCAGGTCAATTTGAGCCGCGACTTTTGTTCGTTTTTTTCGTGTCTATTTTTTATTTTTTGTATCAGTTTCCTTTTGACAATGGAGCGTGGGGGGGCGGGGGTACCGCGACCCGCGAAATAACGACGCGAGCGTGACCTTGTCACTTTTTCCTCGCTGCCTGCCCCAAATTTCGTTGTATCCAACCTCCCCTCCCGCAGATATTGCCGTTCGACATAGATATTTGTTTTTTTTTAATCTTACTGTCATGCGATGACTTTACCACGGAGACCCTGCGACTTTTTATTTTATTTATCGTCACGGTTGGACTTGGTGACGGCTGGGTGTGAGTGTGTGTGTTTTTTTTCTATGAAAAACAATACAATCGAGGCGAGTGCCGCGTTATGGGCCTGTACTCGGATGGGTGACCGCTCGACTGCGCGCCGATTATGGAGCGTGCAATTTCCATACCGAGATAGAAAGGAACTCGGAGGAAATGTCAACGGCCCGTGTCAAAAATGTCATCGGCGCGAGTTTTTCGCAGTTACCCCGTGCCCTCGTGTGCATCCCCTACGGCGAAATTTGGAAAATTGAAAATAAAAATCTTTGTCATTTTTTGCCCAAATGAATAAAAATAATAAAACTCAATGGAAAAAAAAACAAACAACAAATGCGCTAATAAGACGAGAAAAATTTACTGTAGAAAGAGCAGTGTAGGTCGAGGTGAAGGAACTTGTATTTTACCGCGGAATAGGCAAAGCGGAAATTTCTCATTACGAAATGCTCTCACACAATCCTCGTAACATTACGAATGTGACTTTAGCGGTCACCACAAACGTCTCTTGTCCGAGTGTTCGTCATTTCTTAATTGGGGCTCGGACGATTGTCGCTTCACAATCGAATTGCCGATTTTCCGTTCTCATCTTCACGACATGAGAACACGCTCGCGAGGAACCTTTTTTTCTTTTGCATTTGTGGGGTTGTTCAATTGTCCGGACGACGATCGACTTCGTAATTCATTATATATATATATATATATATATATATATATATATAATTTCTGTTAATTGATCATTCCGCAGGCGCACTTAACGATCCTAAATTAGACGGGAATTCTTGCTTCGCTTCGTGGTACGTTCGCGTCTAATGGCACGAAAGTAAAACGACGCCATAACTATATAGACCGTTTCGGAATTCGAAATTCGCTGCTTCATATTCGGCTTTGCGAAATTTTTTGGCATTTTCTCTCTTTCTTTATATTGTGTACCGCCCCGCGAGAATTTTGTTGCTCGTGTGTCTCAGGCTCGAAGTTTTCTGTCGAACGTGAGAAATCGCGAGACGAGAATTCCCATCGTGGGAAGAAACGAAGGAAGAACGAGATCTGTAATTCGGTGCACCTCACGATTTACTCTCTTTCTTGCTTACTGTTTCGCTTTTTTCCTTTCCTCGCGACGTGCCCATATATATAAATATACATGTGTGGATGTATATATGTATATATGTATTGCCGTACTGCGTAATGTGTCGGTGGATATGCAATTTTCAAGTAAATTAATATATTTCTATGAATATACACAAATCTAGCATTAATATTAATTTTGAAATGTTAATGTTTTTAATATTTATTTTATATTCTATTCTACATCTAATCTATATTATAATTAATATTCATTTGAACAAACAAAATTATATTAGTAATGTTGCAAGGTGTAATGTTCCATGTAGCAAGGATGTACGCAAAGATTGACGATGCATGCTTTACACTCACATCTTGTGTCCAGGGTAGAGGAAAAAGTATTTCTAAAGAATTTTACAAAAAAAAATTGGAACGAAAAATGATTTTTTCTGGCCTACTAGACCCTATTTAACGTATAACGGCAGATTTTTTGTTTTAATTCACTAACATATTACGTTATTTTGGGACAAACGCATTTACACAGGGTGTCCCAAAACTGAATGCGATCCCTGAAATGGGAGGTTGAGGGTGAAATTCTGAGTCGATTGATATAAGCATGTGTGGGTCTCAGATCAACCTCTGAATTATTATTAGTTTTTAAAGGCGGGCCAATCAGGTGCGCCCGATGAGCCGGCGTACGTCGGTGGGCGATACGCGCGTGGCGGGAGCTCCGCACCTACAGGCACCATTACTAGTCCAGTCAAATTGTCGTTGAAAATGGGTTAAATTAACATTAAATTATGTAGTTTGGGGATTGTTAGGGATCGATAGGGGGGTGGATTCTGAGCGTAAATTTCAATTTGCGGGGTTCTCCGAAGGTCAGCTGGGCCCCTCTCGCTAAAAACGCGTTTAATTCGATATCTCGAGAACGGTTATTGTTAGGCAAAACATTGTAGAGACCTTTTCTCTTATAAATTAAATTTACTAACTTTTTTATCCGAAACTTTTTTCTTTAACATCAATATTTTTCATGTTATTACTCCCGAAAGGCACCGACGTATGCCGGCTCATCGGGCGCACCTGATTGGCCCGCCTTTAAAAATTGATAATAATTCAAGGGTTGATCTGCCATTTTGCCAACCCATGTAGGTTTCGCCAATCAAACCGTAACGGCCAATACTTGGACCAATGTTGGCGGGGCGATGATCGATTACCCAATTGCACGCCAATGCTCGGCTGAGTATTGACTAGCCAACATTGGTTTGCCAATACGAGGCCAATGTTCGGCCAAATATAGACTCGCTAATCATTGGCTTGTCGATACGAGGCCGATGTTTGGCGAAGTATAGACTCGCCAATCATTGGGTTGCCGATACGCGGCCAATGTTCGGCCAAACGTAGACTTGCTAATCATTGGCTTGTCGATACGAGGCCGATGTTTGACGAAGTATAGACTGGCCAATCATTGGTTTGCCAATACGAGGCCAATGTTCGGCCAAGTATAGACACGTTCATTATTGGGTAATCGATATGAGGCCGATGTTTGACGAAGTATAGACTCGCCAATCATTGGTTTGCCGATACGAGGCCAATGTTCGGCCAAATATAGGCTCTCTAATCATTGGCTTATCGATACGAGGTCGAGGTTTGGCGAAGTATAGACTCGCCAATCATGTTTTTGCCGATATGAGGCCAATGTTCGGCCGAGTAACGCATGATCAAACCGCAATTCGTATATTGACGATTCATTGTTTCGCGTCGAAGTCATTGAGAGACGAGATGAATACTTTTTACGAGTCCATTGGACATTATTCTTAACAACCATACTACCAAATCAATGCACTCATTGTTGGCTGATTCTCGAACGAGCTCATACGCGATACTCTGCCCATTTTTATGAACCATCCTACACTGACAGAAAAATTCTATTAATATTAACTAACCGCGTCTATTTATTTATTCTTTGTTTGAATTAACTAGAATTTTTGTGAAATCAAATTTTTCCTATTGCATTCCATTATTGGAATTATTCATTTTAAATATGTTTATTTATTCAAATTAAACTTGAACTAATGAACAAATGGTCTGTCTTTATTGGAACACACATATTAAAGGGTTGTGGGGGTAGAGAGGGTGGAGCGAGAGGAATTATATATATATATATATATATATATATATATATATATATATATATATATATATATATATATATATAGGTTAGGTTTGGAAATTCTCCAACATGTCAGTCGATAACACTCTCTAATTATCACGATGATATTAACTAATTGATATAGTTAATGCGATACTAATAATGATGAGAATCCATTTGGTTTCTTATGGCATATCTGCGATTCAATTGTTACGAGCACTCGGTAGCATAGGGGCAGCGTGCTTGGCTATGAGTAGGTAGGTTCAAGGTTCGAGTCCCATATAGGTGAAATATTTTCTTCGAACTAATCGTTTCGAAAGACCAGGTAATGACGTATTACAATACAAAAAGAATCAATTTTTTTTTTTTGGCAGTGCAGGACCAATTTTGGTGATCTATATCGGGTCACAATTATCCGCCAAGACTCGGTCGATAATCGGGCCAAGCTCGAGTGCCAATGATGGCAATCTTGACGGGGACTGATTGTTGGCCGATTCTCGAATGAACTCCTACGCGATGCTCGGCCGATTCTCGTAAGCCAATCTAGGGCCAATATTGATTGCGAATATCGGGCCGCTCTTATCATCCGAGGCTCGGTCGATGATCGGGCCAAGCTCGAGTGCCAATGTTGGCAGGCTCGGCGTCGCGCATCGGCCAATCGTTGGCCACTACCGATCACCCTACATGGGAACCTCCCATTTCAGTGAACGCATTCAGTTCTGGGACACCATGTGTATATGCGTTTCCCGGAGCGAAAGGGTTAATAGAAAATATATATTAAAAAATAGTTATATATATATATATATTGTAATATATTAAATATATTATATTTAATGTATTTAATACAATGTATCTAACCGGTTACCGCTTTGGGTATTGGCCATGCACAGCACTGCTTAACTCGAAGTACCGCCTGATGGTCGGTTTTTGAGCATTTGGATTATATTTTATTTATTTATTTGAATATATTCATATATAGATTTTATTTATATTTACACAACAAATCTTGTCTACATACACACACACGTGCGTACACCATGCAGCTCCAGGGTGATTCCCCACGTCTAGTTCCTCTTCCAACGACAGTTGTTCAATCTTTTGAGAATGGGACGAGAAAGAAAACAAATTAAAGAAAACGGCAGAAAGAATCTCCATTAATGGAAAAATCAAAAATTCGTTTTCGTCGCCATTAATGTTCGATCGCGATCGTGAGAGAGCGCGACCACCATGGGAGAGTGCAAAGTCCGCCGCGTGATCAATGGGGACTTGAGAATCCTGAGAGCTGCCACTGCCGCATTATACGACACAACGCGATCGCGCAACGTGTATAAGCGAATAACCGTGCGTGCACGTATATATATATATATATTGCGTTCGGTCGTGCGTTCACTTTTCTCGTGTAGCACACACGCGTCTCAGGTGACTCAAACGAGAACTATGCATCATTGGCACACGAATCCCTGACACTGCGCAAAGGAGTGCAGTTTTTCTTTTTTTTTCTTGTTCTCTTACCTCATCGCTGACAGATATGTAATTTGATACATATTACACACGCACACACACACACACACACACACACACACACACACACACACACACACACACACACTATTGTGCAGGTGTGTGTTTAAATAGCTCGCCCAATTTTTGAACGCTTATTATTCTGTTATACAATATATTCCATTATTAGAGGTAATACATAACTACTCGAATACACATTTATATGTGCAACTACTCTCATGCACATTTATGTGTACATTTACTTTTAAGGGGTTACCCCGACTTGCGATTTTGAAAAAATAGATTTTTTTGTTATTGCATTTTTTTGAAGTATAAGTATCTGAGAATATTTCCTGAAAATTTCAAGTCGATCCGAACAAAATTGACTGAGATATGAGCGTTGAAAAAGAAGAATCCGCGTTGAAAGAGAAACTTTAATCGCGTTTTTCTCAAAATGGCATTTCTGAAGTCGGTGACCAAGATTACTCGAACACTATGAACCGAACTTCTTGAAATTTTGCAGGCTTATTTAATACATAAAAATGTAGTCTTTAATCGTTCGATTTTTTTTTTCGAAAAAAATGGCCGTTTTATAGCCAAAAAACGGCCGTTTTTTTTTCGTTAAAATCGAACCATTAACTTTGACTGTCCGCCATTTTGTGAAAAATGAATATTTTTAAAAATCCTTCGATTAAAGACTAGTTTATACTTATATTTGACTAAATCCATCCGCATTTTTTTCTTCAGATGATCCACTTCGCCGCAATGTCGGTCACCGCAAACCGTGTATATAAAAACATTATTTCATTGACGGCCATTTGCCACTAAACAATATAATATTTTTCAATAAAAAAATTACTGAAAGTTCTTCAAGATGTGTTCTTTAAGATGGTATATTGATCGATTAAAAAAGTTTTGTAGTTTTCTTTTAAAAAATTCATGAAAAAGGCCTTTTTTGCGCTACAAGGGGGGGTAACGCCTTAAGGGTACGAGCGCGCGCGTGCACACACACACACACACGCACGCACGCACGCACGCACACACACACTCCCTCTCTCTCTCTCCCACACACACACACTCGCACCGCGTGTGTAGGCGTGTGTGTGCGCGTGCGTATCTGTGTGTATACATTATTATGTACAAGGTTTACCGTTACTCTACGCTTCACCCCGTTATTTTTCGCGCGAGCTTGCGTATAAATATGCTTCGTAAAATCCTCGTATATTTGCGTTACGATAAACTGCACATATGTTTGAAACATACGTGAGGATTTATTGTTATTGTTAAGCGCGGTATCGACGGTGGTAGAGTGAGTGTTGTTTCGTGCGCGGGCAAACGGAACATAAAAACAAGAGTCGTAAACTGGCTATACAGCCTTAAATTATATACATACATACATACATACATACATACATACACACACACACATATATATATATATATATGAAAAAAGTGATTTTTCGGTTGTTGGACTGCGAGGACGTTCTTCATAGTCGATTGTCCCCATAATCGACGTTCTATATGCCCGATTGCTTTTAATCGACCTTTGGATAAATGGGAGCATTTTTATATGAAGGTCCTTTTAAGGACGGTCTCCCGTACCTATATGTATGTACATGGTCCGTGTAGATTTATCGAGTCGATGTGTACTCACCCTGTATTACGGTCTTGAATCATATCGACTTTACGCTTGGGATCTCAATTTCGATTCAACCCCAAAGGATAATTCCATTTTCGAGCATTCCTTTTTTTGTTCCACATTTCACGTAATCCCAATACACAAAAAAAGAACGCGTGCGGCAGGCACGCAGCTGCTGCAGGTAGAGGGATGAAAATCCCGCCGCGCCACCCCCTTGAAGAGTGACGCCGGAAGGGGGACACTTTTTTTCGATCCGTAGGATCCGTAGGAATGTGAAAAAAAAACCGGTTGAAAAAAAGGAAGAAAAAAAATAAGACGCGGCGCGGGAAAAATCGCCAATCTCCACCAGAGTAAATCTCAATCGAAAAAAAAACAATTCGGTGTATACGACGAGTCTCGCAATTTATGTGGAGTCGAAATTGCATAGGTTAAATAGATCAATATATACAGCAATGTAGAATTATCGTTGAATATATGTTTATTTATTTATTTTACTAAAGAAGATACCACAAAAAATGAATTTAAGAAAATAATCATTAGAAAACAACAATAAAAATTATTTTAGTAGTTGTAGTAGTCGGAGTGGTATTACTTATTCCTTTTAACGGAGACTTTGTCCTTGGAGTGCCATATTTCAGGTGTTTACATTTTATTTTTTTTAAAGGAAACGAGTAAAGCTTTTTGAGTCCGGTTTTTTCTTGCTTTTATTCATGATATTCAGAACGTTAAAAAAAAATTTAAAAAAAAAAACCAAAATGGCGGCCGTTGCAGCTCCGCGAAAACAGGTCCTCAAATCGCGGGAGGTAAACGGCTGACATCACTGCTCCCTCTTTGTTGATCTGAAACACAAATTCAAAGCATATTATCAATCTGTGACCCTTTGGTCATGGAATGACGGATGGGTTTTTCGTTAAGTACAAATATCGGAAAATGGCGGCAATTAAAAAAAAATCGAATTTTCGCGTTTTTTTCGCATAAAAAGATAAATAATAAATGCAAAAATGTATCTATCGAAAAAACGATCCGTCATTCCGTGAAGACGTATTTTCTGAGTATGCTCTCCAAATTTCAGGTATGTTAATTACAGCGGTCAGGAGAATGTCAGCCATTTTTAAAAACGTGTTTTCGAGAAAAATGCGTTTAAAGTCTTGTAATGTGTTTACACAAATGTGTTTATAATTACCGCTAATCGGCAATGCCTGGTCCATGGAGGCATCCCTCCTCTTTTTCTAGCTGCTCATGTTGAGCCGCTAACATCTCCCGCCGATTTCAAGGACAAAGTCTCCCTTAAGTATCTACACCCTTTTAACGCCGTTTACATTAGTGCCCTTCCCTTTACCTTTACATCGTTCTGAAGTTTGCATTGTTGGAATGCAAAGAAAATAATTTTTTTTCGTGTCGCCGTACTTTTTTAGCACATTTAGGCTACGGAAATCACTAAAGCATTTTTGAGAATTGTTATTAAAAATATGTAATCTATAGCTGCAAAAAAAAAGTTTTCCGATAATATTGAAAATAAAGAAAGGACAAAATCAAGAAGCATTATTATTACACACATATTATGAAAATCAGGGAGCATTATTATTACACACATATTATCTTAATATTACGAGATTGAAGTTTGCATCGTTGGAGTGCAATCAAAATCAATACTTGTGAACTTCTATCACTCCCTACTCGCACTTCGCTAATCTAACCTAACGTTCCGTTGCGTCCACAGCCGTCTTAAGGCGGGAGCCTGAATTAGAAGGTCAAAAAAGGTTTTTTTCGGGAATTTTTTTAAAAGGGAAAAAAACGAGTGCGCCCAGTAAACATTGAGGTATCTTTTCATGTATGTTTGAAATTTATTTGAAAAATCATTCATAATAAAACAATAAATGACTGCAGATTAGCCTATTCCATGTGCGTCATGCCACTGCAGTCCCCAATCGGTGGGCAAAGACGCAGATTGTAATTCTTAACTGAAACAAAAAAAACCAATAAAATTTTGAATTGTCATATATTTTCTTCTTAGTGAATTAAGTACTGAAAAATCGTGAAATCATCACTTTTCTCAGGTTTGAAGAAGAAAATGTGTTAAAAAAAAAACACTTTAACGTGCTATAAAAATGATTTAAAAAGACTTTTTCAAAGTCTTTTTTTATTTACTTAGAAGAAATTTTTATACTGAAGAAAATAAACTTTGGTTTGATACGATAGGTCGTTTAGTTTTTTTGCTGTCACGCCCGCCAATTTGAAAAAATCGTGAAAATGAAAACTGGAGAAAACGCGCTTCAAAGTTCTCAATAGGAGGAAATATCAATAGCTTCTCTGCTTTTGGCCTTGTATCTTCGAAAATATTTACAATTGGCCTCTGTAACTTTGTGAATATATTCTTGGATAGTTTATCTAACGATTCAAGTAATAAAAAAAATATTTCGGACCTTCTAATTCAGGCTCCGGTATTTTTCGAGGGTACGGGGAAATTGTGGAAAACCCCGTATCTGTATAGACGGCCCCATATTCTTCTGATTCTATGGTGCACAGACTTTGACTGAAGTATCACCAAGCAATCAGAAGTATCCATTTCTATCCCCCTGCTCTTATCCAAGCATTTTTCCAATTCCTCTCCAAATCTCTTGATTGAGTTTCCCCTTAACTTTTGGGCACTCGAAAATGTGTTTCAATTTTTGATTTGCCGCCTTGCAAATTCTACATTCGGGGTCTGCATACCCATCTTTGCAGTCCCTCCCTATATTACCACATCTTATCCTTGCCCATGTTTCATGATGTTGAAGTTTGTATCGTTGGAATGCAACGAAATATTTTCTGAGTGAATTTTTCCAAATTTTCTTTTACACATTTAAGCTATAGAAATCCCGCGATCATTTTTAGGCTCCCTATTTAGCAATTTACAAAATACGATATTTGAAAGTAATAGAAACAAGGAAGTAAAATAATATCGTTGCACTCCAAAGATGCAAACTTCAAGGCCATCATGTTTCTATTATTTCTCCGTTGACCGCCTCGTCTTCCCAATATCTTCCCATTTGTATTCCTGTTTTTCTATGCTTCTATTCCCTGCAGCATGTGGACACGTCCTATTCCAATTGTATTGAATTTCTCGTTCAATTAAAATTTTTATGTTCCTTCTTATTTTATTTTTGTCTAGCTCAATTTCAATTTTTATGTTTCTTCCTATTTTTTTTTGTCTAGCTCCCTTATATATCCATTCCCTATGAATTGCCAGATTTTTCCCTCACCTACGCTATTCATGACTTTTTTAATTTCTCTTTCCCATTTTGATTTTTAATTTCTCTTTCCCATTTTGATTCCCACTTTTTTAATTTCTCTTTCCCATTTGCCATTTGTGATTGCTCAGGCACTTTTTTGGGCCACCCTCCATCTTTAATACTTAAGCAATAATATTAAATGCAATCTGAAGAAGTTCCTTGCCCGGAGCAATAAAATCGTATAACAATATTATGAATGATAATATCGACGAGAAAACATTGCCAAATTTTCATCGATTTTTTTTCGCAACTTGCGCATGAATACAATACGCAACATCGATCTTCGGAAAAAATATTTGCTCGAACACAACGCACGGCCAGCGAGCGCGGAAGGAAGAGGCGCGAATCAACAAATTAATCGGGGTAATGCCAGTTGGCGTATTTAGTATATATTTAGCGGTTCGGACGGGATGAACGTACGAGTGTGTTCGAAACGGGTAAAGAGGAGAGAGAAAAAAACTTCAAAAGTACCGAAGAAGTCTACCATTGAGAGAGAGAGGGGGGGGCAAGGAGTGAGAGAGAGAAACGGAATCGCGGCACGCTCATCGACCTACATCAATTCCAGGACAAATAAAAATTACGCGGCCACTTTTCCAGGCAGCTCTTATCAAGTCGCTGTGCGTGGTCAGCCGGATGCGCGTCCGTGACGTTGTGGGCATATAAAAGCGTAGTGCATGTACGCTATTTTATATGTATATATGTATTTAAATGAGCCCGACTCGCGCCAAGTACCACTTATTCGAATGAGTGAGGGACTGCTTGATTCCTAAGTGAACACTTACACACACACTCACACGTATATATATATATATATATATATATATATATATATATATATATATATATATATATATACACACAGGGTGGTCCGAAAGAAGACGTAAACAAGGAAAATCTTGATGCCTTGTATCAATACCTATCCAAATCATCCTCACGTATGTTCTATGATCTTTTTTAATTTACAAGAAAAACGCATTGAAAAAAATCGAGTTCCCACGTAGCATACTCTTTTGTGAATGTACTTTTCTCTTACAAGGAAAGGTTGCGAGGTCGATCTCACCGATTTCGATAAAATTTGGCGTGCTTGTAGAATGGGTAAAAATAGGCGACACGTATTTTTTTATATCGGCGGAACCCGATTTTAAAGGGGTGAAACGCACCCTCGAAAGTAAGGGTGTTTTTCGTCGATAACGTTATCATTCTTATCTCCTACACGAAAAAATAATCATTGTTTCAATTTAAGTTTTTTTCATATCTTGTTCCGTGAAAATGTTATCCACGAAAAACACCGCAATTTTCGAGGGTGCGTTTCAACCCTTAAAAATCGGATTCCGCAGATTTAAAAAAATACATGTCGCCTATTTTTACCCATTTTACGAGCATGCAAAATTTCATCGAAATCGGAGAGATCTACCTCGCAAGCTTTCCTTGTTAGAAGTTTTTTTTAACAGCAATTGGGGGTCATTTATACTAGAATAAGTATCTTGTTTTTATCATCTAAACTTTAGCGACTGATCCGCGCAGACCTGTTTTGTTTAACTTTTGATGAAAATCCAAGGCGTTCGGTTGGTCATTTGTGTGTTGCTTAACCGTGGATTTCATGAAGATAACACGAGTTAAAGAAGAAACTGCCCACAGATAAGAGAAAAATTGAAAAATGCTTTGTTCTCAAAAAAGTGAAAAAGATCGTAAATGGGGATGATTCGGATAGTGATTGATACGAGGCATCTAGATTTTCCATTTGGACGTCACTTTGCAAGCCACCCTGTGCATGTTTATATACATAATCGCGAGTGCAGGTGCGGCTGGTTCGAATGAGAAAAGTCCGTCGCGCGGCGCTACTGCAAAACCCTCGAAGCGGCAGCGTACACGTAGAAATCATTCTCGACGTTTATACATGTACTTACGTTTCACACGGTGATAAAAGCGTCAAAGAAACACACACACACACACACACATGCACTATTGTCATTCGTCGCCCATAGTAAAACAAATAATGTCGTTGAAGTTTGCATCGTTGGAACGCAACAAAAATTAATTCTTCTCAATTACTTAATTTTTTTGGCCAATTTAGGGCTGTGAAAATCGCTCAAAAGTTTCTCCTTATTCTTATTGGAAATTCAACTCATGTCGCGAAAAAAAATGCTCCCGGTAACGATAAAAATGAAGAAATACATTTTCTTCTTTTAAATATCGCGGCATTCCAAGGATGCAAACTTTCACGTCGTATCTAATATTGCTACAATTTTAGGAATTTTCTGTTGATTTTTATTTCTTCCTTCTTCCCTGGTTCCGATGGACATCGAAACCATTGAGTATACATTCGAATAAATATATTCACCGAGGATATTTTTTTAAGGCGTTACCCCCACTTGTAGCGCAAAAAAAAGGCCTTTTTCATTAATTTTTTTAAAGAAAACTACAAAACTTTTTTAATCGATCAATATACCATCTTAAAGAACACATCTTGAAGAACTTTCAGTAATTTTTTTATTGAAAAATATTACATTGTTTAGTGGCAAATGGCCGTCAATGAAATAACGTTTTTATATACACGGTTTGCGGTGACCAACATTGGGGCGAAGTGGATCATCTGAAGAAAAAAATGCGGATGGATTTAGTCAAATATGAGTATAAACTAGTCTTTAATCGAAGGATTTTGAAAAATATTCATTTTTCACAAAATGGCGGACAGTCAAAGTTAATGGTTCGATTTTAACGAAAAAAACGGCCGTTTTTTGGCTATAAAACGGCCAATTTTTCGAAAAAAAAAAATCGAACGATTAAAGACTACATTTTTATGTATTAAATAAGCCTGCAAAATTTCAAGAAGATCGGTTCATTAGTGTTCGAGTAATCTTGGTCACCGACTTCAGAAATGCCATTTTGAGAAAAACGCGTTTAAAGTTTCTCTTTCAACGCTCTTCCAACGCGGATTCTTCGCTTTCAACGCTCATATCTCAGTCAATTTTGTTCGGATCGACTTGAAATTTTCAGGACATATTCTCAGATACTTATACTTCGAAAAAATGCAATAAAAAAAATCGATTTTTTCAAAATCGCAAGTGGGGGTAACCCCTTAAAGGTTCTCGCGAGCAATATAATTCGGGCTTATCGGGCGAGAAACACTCAATTATCAGCGATCGATCAATCGTCGTGTGTTTGATTGCAGGTGAAGATGAGATGTAAGTAACGAGGGCGGTTTTTTTTCTTTCTTTTTTTTTCACTCTTACGAATCTCGCGCGAGATGTTTGAACGGGCAACTAATTAAAAGAAGCATATACACGCACGCGCGCGCACACACGCACACACACACACACACACACCCTTATATATATATATATATATATATATATATATATATATATATATATATATATATATATATATATATATATATATATATATATAAGGGTGGCCCAATTTTGAGCTCTGTTTTTCCCTTTTTCTCACCGTTCAATTGTCTTCTTTGAAGAAAGAAAAGAATTGTCGCAAAAGCTACGAGCCGTCAAAAAACGTTTAGAAGTCGCTCCAGCCTCCCAAAAATTCAAATTTTCATTTTAAAAAATCGATTTTTTCCTTCGTCCACTCTACACCCATGAGTTTTACACTTTATAATTTAAAAAATAACCTCGCGAGACTTCTAGCCGGCCAATGAATATTTATTTGTCGCTGAAGAGCTTCGAAATTTCGAATTTCCGCATTTTTTTTACTCTTCTCGCTCATAAATTTGACGCATTGTAAATTTTCAAAACAATTCATCCTTTTTTTCTTCAGAAACGGATTTTTCAAGTTTACCTTACACTTCTAACCAAATAAAATGACCTATAATTTTGTTTACGGGCAAGAGCTGTAAATAGTTATTTTACAAGAACAAAGATTATAATTCTTGGGCTAGAAGTGTGAGGTAAATTTGAAAAATGTGTTTCTAACGAAAAAAGGATTAATTGTTTTAAAAATTTTACAAAGTGTCAAATTTATCAGTGAGAAGAGTAAAAAAAGGCAAAAATTGAAAATTTCGAACCTCTTGAGCGGCCTCTAAATATTTGTTGACCGCGCGCAGCATCCGCGACAATTTTTGGTTCTTTAAAGAAGATAATTGGGTGATGAGAAAAAGGGGGAAAAATGGAGCTCAAAATTGGACTACCTTATATATATATATATATATATATATATTCGGTTTTACGAGATATTCAAATGTGCAAATTTTTCTGTGCGTCGTATCTAAGAAAGTCTGCGATACGTGCAAAACGCGAAACCGCATAGGAGCTGCGCGCAGTCTTTTTTTCTTTTTTCTTCACTTTCCATCGATCACGAAGTCGAGGACCGTCGAGCTACGGGTTTGCACGAGAGTTATGCAAAACCCGGAAGAGACAAACGCTATCAGTCCTGTGCGTGTATACTCGTTTCCCCGTAGAGAGGGACGAGAGGAATGAAAGAAAAAAAAACGAAAAATAAAAAGATTTTTTTTATTGAAAATCCCTGCGTAGTTATTCTAATTTGTTTCCGCCTTATCGTAATCAATTGCATAGCTCGATCGGAATTTTCGATATCAAATTCGTCATATATATAATACATATTTAGAAAATATATATTTGTTTACGTTTACTAAACATCATTTATAATCTATTACGAACGTAATAATAAATCGTTTTAAGGGTCGTTTTAGAACATGTAAAAAGTTTTTCATCATGACGTTTGCATTGTTGGAACGCAGCGAAAATGATTTTTTTTGCATGCCAAAAGATTTTCTCGCGGCTTTGGGGCACAAATAAACTTAAATGCTTTTCGGGATCCTTATCAGAAATCTACAACGTAGATTGGCTGAAAATATTGTCGATAATAATGAAAAAGAAGAACTATAGGGAAAAAAAAGAATATTCGTTGCAATCTAACGATGCAAACTTCAACACCGTAGTTTCCTATACGTCAAATATATTATATGAAGGGTAATTTATAATGCAACAACAAGAAAGGTATTAAAAAGTATTTATTATATTATGTACTTGACATATAAAGGATTTTTAATATTTTCGAAATATGTATATTTTATGTTTTTCCTTTAATAATTACATATTTTATATATATGTGTGGAAGAGATAGACAAAATTTCATTTTAAATATAAAACTATATGAAAAAAATATTTGAGGTATTCGAAAAGTGTATTCAGAAATATATGATATGTTAAGAGTATATACGATTTTTATGTTTGCATCGTTGGAACGCAACGATTTTTTTTTCTTCCTAATTGCATTTTTTCGCCAGATCAAGACTACGTTAATCTTTTTTCAAGATCCTCGTTAGAGGACCTTCAACCAAACTCTATCGACAAATATTTTGGCTATCAATAAAAATGGAGAAAAAAGAAATAAAAAGAATTTTCGTTGCATTCCAACGATGCAAACTTCAACAGCTATAGGTTTATAGTACTCAAGTAGTAAGGAAACGGCTATTATTATTAATAATAATAACAGCTATTTTTCATTTTACTGTTCTCCAAAATAATAATAAGGTATTAACCTAAAATAACAACGATTACAATGACAATTATCGTTATTGTCACTGCCATCATCATTCCTAGTAATGGCAGTTTTTGTTGTTCAATTTTTTGCACCTACTATTGTTCTTGCTCCAAGCGTTATTATTGCCTTTCATAATAATAAACTATAGTATAGGATACAATACGTTCTTTTCATATCAACTTTATCAAATATGAATGTCATTGAAGTCTGCATCGTTGAAATGCGACGAAAATTCTTTTTTATTTTTCCATTTCTTCATTTTCACCACTATCTAAATTTTCATTTTGCAGGTATAGGTTACGGATCCCTGATAAGAATTTTTGAACATTTTTGTGATTACCGTAGCCTTACTGAGCAGAAAAAATTAGGTAACAGGAACAAAATATACTTTCGTTGCATTTTAACGATGCAAACTTAAGGCGTTACCCCCACTTGTAGCGCAAAAAAAGACCTTTTTCATGAATTTTTTTAAAGAAAACTACAAAACTTTTTCAATCTATCAATATACCATCTTGAAGAACACATCTTGAAGAACTTTCAGTAATTTTTTTATTGAAAAATATTACATTGTTTAGTGGCAAATGGCCGTCAATGAAATAATGTTTTTATATACACGGTTTGCGGTGACCAACATTGCGGCGAAGTGGATCATCTGAAAAAAAAATGCGGAAGGATTTAGTCAAATATACGTATAAACTAGTCTTTAATCGAAGGATTTTAAAAAATATTCATTTTTCACAACATGGCGGACAGTCAAAGTTAATGGTTCGATATTAACGAAAAAAAAAACGGCCGTTTTTTGGCTATAAAACGGCCATTTTTTTTTTCGAAAAAAAAATCGAACGATTAAAGACTACATTTTTATGTATTAAATAAGCCTGCAAAATTTCAAGAAGATCGGTTCATTAGTGTTCGAGTAATCTTGGTCACCGACTTCAGAAATGCCATTTTGAGAAAAACGCGTTAAAGTTTCTCTTTCAACGCTCTTTCAACGCGGATTCTTCTCTTTCAACGCTCATATCTCAGTCAATTTTGTTCGGATCGACTTGAAATTTTCAGGACATATTCTCAGATACTTATACTTCAAAAAAATGCAATAACAAAAAAATCGATTTTTTCAAAATCGCAAGTGGGGTTAACCCCTTAAATACTATAAATACGAAAAATGCATCCGCATGTGTATGCGATTACAGAACTTGATGCATACTTTCTGCAAATGCATACATATATTTCCGGGGCAATCCGTATAGCTCCGCTGGAATTTTCGCTATCAAGCTCTTTTTCCCCATTCTATTTTAATCGGAATAGGTTTTGTGAGAAAAGCATCTCTCTCTCTCTCTCTCTCTCTCTCTCTCTCTCTCTCTATCTTGTTGTCGCACTGGAGCAACTCCGTTGCGAGTGAGTCAGAGCCGGAGGATTTTTGCCGTTAGCCGAGAGTCTCGCGAGCCGTATTACAGGCCTTGAAATTCCACGATACATCGCGAACGAGACTCGACCGGAGCTCGTGCCGCAGGAAACGAGAGGCTCGGGCGATCGATCAAGGGACCTCTTTGTCCTCAATCACTCGGCGATCCGAGATTAAGAGAGAGAAATAGAGGGGGGGCAAGTACCAGTGATACTCGGTATATTAGTTCGTGTGGTATACAGAAACGTGAGTACAAAAAAAGAACGAAACGTCTTGCTCAATGAGATTTAGCGAGAATTAAATCTGGTACTTGTGACGAGAGGTGAAGGGGATGACCTCGATGAAGAACCGACAGCCTACTCAGGCCCGAGAAAGCATACAAGTATACTCGATTTTTTTAGCACTACGATATTCATTACTGGGTCAGAGGAACTTGTCGGTGCATCTTGGAATTACGTTGATATCAAAGGGATCCACTGTGAGATTGGATTTTTCTTTTTTTTCTTTCTCTCGTCCCTTTCGCGGTATTACATTTTTTTCCAATTGCTATTGTTGCGCACTTTATAGTGGAATTTTTAATTTTAATATTTATGTATATTCATCAATTGGGATAATATTTTATGGAGGGTTAGATACTTGAGTTACTAATGGGCTTGGGGCCCACAAAACAGGTTGATTTTCAATATTTTGCCAGTATAATACTTGCCAGGTTTGAGCTTTCTTCGCATTGGAATATATTGATAAATAATGAGGTTATTAATGTTTAAAGAAGGTGCCGACGTTGCCGCATGGCCAATCAGTGTAGGTGTCTCCCGTAACTAGGCTCATCTGAAATGAAGAATTCAAAAAATGTTGTTTTAGTACGATTAACCTTCCGTGTGACCGGTTAGTTTTCTGCAACTTTGAAAATTCGGAAAATAGCCAACTGTAGGAAAAGAAAATTCGATTTCCAAACGTAACGAAAATTCCGTCTTTTTAAATCCGACAGTTCTCATCGTCTACACTTTCTGCCAATTTTATACCATGACCCATGTAGAGGTTGCCATGAGTTGCCCAATGTTACGATCAGGCCAATATTGGGACCATCGTATTAGCCAACAAAAGAGAAATAATATTGGCCCATTACTGTTCCGCTCTTAACTGAAAACTGGCACAATGTCGGCCCATCCCTAAAGCCTGTCCTGGCCCATCTTTAAAAACTGATAAACAGCCGTGATAGTTAAACTAAATTTGCCAATTTAAAAACTGGGGATACTAAAATACTGACAATTCCATTGGCCCAATATTGTTCCGTTATAAATTGAAAACCGGCACAATATCGGCCCATCGTTTAAAACCAATAAATAGCCGTGATGGTTGAACTATATTTGCCAATTTGAAATACAAGCAATTACATTGGCCCATTATTGTCCCGTTATAAATTGAGAACCGGCACAATATCGGCCCATTACTAAAAATTATCCTGGCCCATCTTTCAAAACCAATTAACAGCAGTGATAGTTAAACTAAATTTGCCAATCCTAAAGCTGGCAATCCTAAAATACTGGCTATTACATTGGCTCATTATTGTCGCGTTCTAAATTGAAAACCGACACAATATCGGCCCATCTTTTAAATTCATTAAACAGTCATGATAGATGAACAATATTTGCCAATTTTTTAACTGGCGATGCTAAGGTATTGCCAATTACATTGGCCCATTATTGTTCCGTTACAAATTGAGAACTGCCACAATATCAGTGCATTACTAAAACCTATCCGGGCCCATCTGTTAAAACCAATAAACAGCCGTGGAAGTTCATCGAAATTTGCCAATTTTAAAACTCGCAATGCTAAAATACTGGAAATTACATTTAATTAATCTAAGCCCTTTATTGGCTAAGTGGGTCAGACCATACCTGCTTTTATTGTATTTAAGCCTTGGGTTATTCATTATCTGTATATTGTGCCAGAATAAGCAAATAACTGGCACGTCATATATTAATCGTCTATATTTTGTAGTTCAGTTTTTGTAATCAAGACTTGGCCTATTATTGGCATTTGTAAATAACCAACATAAGTAAGTAAAATATGCCAATTTTGAAACCTGTCATTTACGCAAATCACAATTTATTTCAAGGTTATTCCATGAAATATATATCCATAAGGACCAATCTCGGGCCAATCTTGGCCCGATATAGGTTAAATATTTATCACGCACCCAAACAAACCCACGGCCCAATATTCTAGATAGACAAACTGTGAAGGCGCATCATAGAGCCAGTGGTCAATTTCTACATAGGCCCTTTAAGAGGGCCCACATAGGGCCAAGTGCAATCACCAACATTGCCGCTACAACGAATCAAATCATTGGCCCAATAATTGTTGGCTCTGGTGGCCAATATCGGGCCGTTCTTATCATTTCTACAAAGGCACCTCATGGGTAAATACTCACGGCCCAATATTCTACAAAGGCTAACTGTGAAGGCCCGTCCCAGGCCCAACGGTCAATCTCTACATGGGGAGAACCACTCGAACGTTTTTCACGATTTTTCGCGAATTTTAAAACCGAAATTTGCGCAAAGAAATATTCCGTATGGTAAAAAAGTAAAAAATAAGATAAAAATGTCTCGTTCCCTACGAGGCAAACTTCAATATCACATTCTTATATACAAGATTTTTCATACCCAAAATCACATCGCCGAAAAATAAATATTTAAATCGAAAAATGACGGGGTGCCGTTCCTTTCACTTTTTCGCTCCACACGTGTCACTTGGCCATTTCCGGTTTTCGCGAGATCGGTCCATTCCGTCGACGAACAATTCCTGCCGGGCCAGTGTCCATCGTGATTTTTTTCTCTCTCTTTTCTCCCGTCTTTTTTTACCTTTCTGCATCGTTGAAACATTGTCACGACGGGCCTAAATCGTCAATGCATTTTCTCCAATGCACTCTGCCTGCCAAGACGACGGTATTGTCGTGTGGCGTCGCGCAGTTGCGTTTCTCCTGCATCCTTATTCGTTTTTTTTTTTTTTTCGTTTATTTTTCCCTCTAGCTCTTTGTCTCTTATTGGCTGTCTGCTGCACATACGAGCGACACTTTGTGACTATGTATAGAAACGAAGTGCACATTATACATACATATATACATATGTATGGTAATAAACGTACAGGGGAGGAGAGAAGTTGAATTGTCGTTGGGACACACACGTACGGCGTGACGTGCATTCACTTCCCATTGAATTTTGCCGAGTCTCCACATTGAGCATGAGCATTAGCCATAAGCCCAGACACACACACATACGCCTCGCGTATCGTCGGACTTGCGAATTTTTGTCGTCTGGTTGCGCATGTACTCTTTGAGAGACCGGTTTTCTCGTGCCCGACACATTTACTTTTTGTATATTTTGCTGCACTACCGTGTTAATATACAGGGTGTCCCAGAATTGATGGCGTTCCCTTAAAAGGGAGGATGGGGGTGCAATTCTGATTCGATTGATATAAGCATATGAGGCTCTCAGATCAACCCCTGAATTATTATTAATTTTTAAAGGCGAGCGCACCTGATTGGCCCGCCTTTAAACATTAATAATAATTCAGGGGTTGATCTGAGACCCTCACATGCTTATATCAATCGACTCAGAATGTCATCCCCAACTCCCCATTCAAGGGAAAGCATCCAATTCTGGGACACCCTGTATATATATATATAAATATAATGGTGTGTGACGAGAAAAAAATGTTTCGCAGTCTAAACAATATTATTAAGTGGAAGAATAAATTGATGCGAAATTTGCTACCTCAGATATTAAGGCGTTACCCCCACTTGTAGCGCAAAAAAAGGCCTTTTTCGTGATTTTTTTTAAAGAAAACTACAAAACTTTTTTAATCGATCAATATACCATCTTCAAGAACACATCTTGAAGAACTTTCAGTAATTTTTTTATTGAAAAATATTACATTGTTTAGTGGCAAATGGCCGTCAATGAAATAATGTTTTTATATACACGGTTTGCGGTGACCAACATTGCGGCGAAGGGGATCATCTGAAAAAAAAAATGCGGATGGATTTAGTCAAATATAAGTATAAACTACTCTTTAATCGAAGGATTTTAAAAAATATTCATTTTTCACAAAATGGCGGACAGTCAAAGTTGATGGTTCGATTTTAACGAAAAAAACGGCCGTTTTTTGGCTATAAAACGGCCATTTTTTTCGAAAAAAAAACGGAACGATTAAAGACTACATTTTTATGTATTAAATAAGCCTGCAAAATTTCAAGAAGATCGGTTCATTAGTGTTCGAGTAATCTTGGTCACCGACTTCAGAAATGCCATTTTGAGAAAAACGCGTTTGAAGTTTCTCTTTCAACGCGGATTCTTCCCTTTCAACGCTCATATCTCAGTCAATTTTTATTCGGATCGACTTGAAATTTTCAGGACATATTCTCAGATACTTATACTTCAAAAAAATGCAATAAAAAATCGATTTTTTCAAAATCGCAAGTGGGGCTAACCCCTTAACAGTCGAAAAAACAGGTTGATGTTGAATATTTTTTTGTGCTGAGAGCATTTGGATTACGTGGTCGAGATTTTAGACACAATTAGTACATAGGCTTGCCAACATTGAGTTTTTTTTTCATTGAAAAGCATCGATTAACAATGAAGTCATAATTATTAAAACAAAGTGTGGCGTTCGCTGCATGGCCGATCGGTGTAGGTGGTTCTGGCAGCTACGGTGATCTGAAATGGAATATGAAAAAAATTGATCTTTAATATAATGATAAAACTTTCGGATGATCGGATAGTTTTTTTGACACTTTGAAAATTATAAAAATGCCAAACTGTAGAAAAAAAGATTGATTTTCGACCGATAAAAAACAACTTTAATCATTTGTTATTAACAAATGGATGAACGTATGGAAAAAAAGCCATTCGGTCATACCGCATAAAATGTTATAAGCTATGCTCTGTCTGAATTCTAAAAGAATCGAACGAATAGATTTTGAAATACGACTCGTATCGTTTCGCAAAATGTATTTTCGAGAAAAAAACCCGTCACAAAAATCGTCATAACTCGGTCAATTTTTGGAACATTTACGAAATCTTCATTGCAAATCAAAGTTGAGATCGTAGGCTACAAAACTAGGCTATAAAAAAATGCTATTTTTCAAATGTCAAGCTCATGCAGACTTCTTGAACCACAAGCAGGCAAAACAGAACAAGCGAACACAGC
Source organism: Ophion ellenae (assembly GCA_963210295.1). Taxonomy (NCBI): domain Eukaryota; kingdom Metazoa; phylum Arthropoda; class Insecta; order Hymenoptera; family Ichneumonidae; genus Ophion; species Ophion ellenae. The sequence goes on from OY723393.1 coordinate 3,005,544, forward strand.
TTCGGATACTAAAAGTTGAGCATGTCGATATAGACACATAGGTTGAGGTGTATAGTTTCAAAATTGACGATGAGTTACGCACGATCACGAGGACGTTGCAAATATAAAACGCAGTGTTGTATCACGTTTTATATATACGCGTGTCTGTACTCATATGTATGTGTGTGTGTATGTACATGCACACGCCTGTGGATGATGGTACAAGTGTATAGACGTGTATAGACGTGGTACGGAAGATTCACGGTCTCGTTTGTGCTTGACGAAGCTCATCTCGCGTCCGGGATAGCCCCGGCTTGCAGCATCTCTCTCTCTCTCTCTCTCTCTCTCTCTCTCTCTCTCTCATCCATGGCTCATTCGCTTTTGCCCTGTTGTTCTTCGTCGCACTTGGCCATTCAGGCGCGCTCAATGCTTCTCGCTCATACTCTGCTCGTTTATCCCTAGCCTTTTGCGGGATGAGTCATGCTTTAAACGGCAGTCGCCTTCCTGGGAGATCTATCCTCTTTTCCCTCTCTCTCTCTCTCTCTCTCTCTCTCTCTCCCCCCCCCCTCGTCTTTTTCAGTCTTGTTCCGTTAAACTTTTAGACACTCATGGAGCCACTTTCCGCTGATCCCGCGTCATATCCTCGACGAGGATTAACGACCCCGCCGAGAAAATTGTACTCTCTTCTTCTAAATCTCACCGACTCTCTTTCGCGATGTTGAAGTTTACATCGTTGGAGTGCAACGAAAGTTAATTTTTTCTTCTATTACTCGCTTCTTCTTCGCCGATTAAGGGGACGAAAGTCACTCGAACAGTTCTTATCCACATCAGAAATCCGTGTCCGTAACCTACACTGAGAAAAAAGAATCGTTGAATGGGCAAAATGCATTTTGTTGTCTCGAAATTTTGTTGTTTTAGCAGTTGCTCAGACATGCTAAATAAGCTACAGTTCACATCACTACACTATTTTACCACCAGCTATACTGTTTTGTTATGCCAATGAAAAATCAAGTTGAACGTATTTAAAAATACATTTTGTTAAACCAACTGAATTTTGGATGGATGAACGATTTTTTTTTCAGTGTATGCTTTAATTCTACAATGTATCAACTCTACAAGAACTTTGAGTACTCAACGTTCAACTGGGCAGTATTGTCAACTCTACAACAGCTGATATATCAGGTGTATCAAATGAAATCAACCACTGTGATCATGCATCGCATGATCAAATCATGTGATACATTTCATGTCAATGCTTTTACTACCTACCTATCGCTGAAAAACCACGAATGTTTTGATCTTACCGCGCTTTACAAGTTAAAACCCCTTTTTCGTCCCTTAGAAAGGGTCAAAAGTCAAAGTTGATACCATAAATCGGAAGAACGGGCGATTTTACTCACAGTGGGGGACATTATTTCTGCTGTAGACGGCAAAGAAACATCCTTTTTCTCTCAAGTGTTCAAACATATAGTCGCTTGGGCGTTAATAGGCTGATATATATCTCTTCTTCAATTGATACACCTGATATACCAGCTGTTGTAGAGTTGACAATATTGCCCAGTTGAACGTTGAGTACTCAAAGTTCTTGTAGAGTTGATACATTGTAGAATTAAAGCATATTCCAAATGCCTCATTGTGTAGTTGATAAAAATCCGAATAAATACGTTGTAGAGATGATCATAAGGCTAGATCGTTGTAGAGGTTCGATATTGCAAACTTGAGACTCTTGTACAGTTGGAGGATTGCCGAGTTTACACAGATGCGAGATAAGTCATTGTACAGTTGAAAAACGGACTTGCAGCGTTGTAGAGATAAACATTGTGCAAGTGAGACCCTTCCACGTAGGCCATGTTAAAATGTGGAAATATAGGATAAGGAAGAAGGAAGTTTGGTACAAATACTCGAATGCGGGATAATAAAAGAAAAAACGAATGAGGAAGTGGTGGATGGTCTGGAAAAGTGGCGAAGGTGCTACCAGGGGGAGGCACTAAAAGGAAAAATCAATAAAGAAATGAAAGGGAAGCCGATCATTGTACGAGTTTTTAAGAGCCTTAGAATGCATGATAAGAGAGGTAGCATAAAGAAGAAAAAGGACGAAAGACAAATGTTAACAAACAAAAGAAGCAAACGTGTAAAAGGATATCGATGTACAGAGGGGGGACTGCGTAAAAACCCGCAAGGGTATATTTGGAAATAAAGAACTATAATATACTATATCATATAGTGATAATAATAATAATAATAATTCTTTCACACTATATATACCCGCAGTGGTTTGGATCTTTACAAAATGTACTTCTCGCACGTACCCCATTTTTTTCTATATATATATATATGTATATATAGTGACGCAACATAGATACACGTGTATCTCTACAACGATCGTGACTTCTCTCACTGCCGACGTATAATAAATCGATAATGCACGTACCATTCGTTGGTACACGTTTTCGATTACTTTTTCCAGCCATTCCGCGTAAATATCTTTCCCTTAACGGTGGAATATGTGTTTAAATATACATTCCATATATATATATATATATATATATATATATATATATATATATATATATATATAGTCAAACATTAACGCGCAACGGGCATACGTGTGCGTGGAGCGAGAGAGCTCGCTCGCAATTGCAACCGAGAAAGTAGATCGATTCGCGTGAGAAGTCTTGACGAGGGTACCGTACAAATAAGCGTGTTGGTATCAAGCACACATGAATGAGTGGTGGGACAACACCCGTTACCGTACTACCATATGAGCCATGCGTATGTAGATACCCACACAGATATATATATATATATATATATATATATATATATATATATATATATATATATATATATATATATATATATATATATATATATATATATATATATATATATTGATTATTTTCCTAGCCTACTGGCCCACAGTATACTGGCATAAGCTACAAGAGACATCGAAGCACTCCTTTCCACTGTACAATTCTTCGGAATAACAATAAATATCGTCCATATTGTTAATACTATTATTATTCGGATTTTTATCATACTGATTTCAACAATAAGAATATTTATTATTATTATAATGATAATACTGATAATAATAAAAAGGATAAATAACCCAAACAATGATAACAACAAACTCAACACTAAGCATTACTATTGTTATTATTGTTTACTATTGTTTACTATTGTTATTATTTACAACACTAACCTCAACAAAAAGTAGTATTATTGTTGTTTACTACGTATTTAGAAGAATAGCAATAATAACAACCTAAACAATAAGCATTATTATCCCCATTATTATTTATTAGTTGTTTAGAAAAAAACGACTAACAACAGCCTCAACAATAAGCATCATTATTGTTATTATTAATGATCAGTTATTTAGAGACATAATAAGAAACCTCAACGATTATAATCATTACTATTAATTATTATTATTCATCACTGTTATTATTATTATCGTTATCATGATGATTATTTCATCAATTTTCAAGAAAATGATTATGGTTAATCGGAATTTGTGATTATAATAACCATAACGATTATTTAATTTTCGATCAAAACAACAAAACGCCGGTGCCAATTTCTTTTTCGCATACCGGATGACCGCTAAGGCGTAAAAACCACCCAAGTAGATCGAATTTGGACTTGTTTGGGTTTGTTCGGATTCTCATTTTTGTTCTCCCCTTTTTTTTACCGATAAGGATCGAAAGCCACCCAAGTCGATCGAATTTTAGCTTCCGACGCGAGGAGAAACATCGATAGAAACGTCAACGGCGAAGTAGGCGCGAGCGCGCGCCCGCGTCGCCGTTGCACATATGCGAGTATCCGGAATTAGATCTTGAATATTTTGTGGATCGGTCCGGGACGTGCGTGCGTTTCCGGTACGCCCTGCGCTCTTTTGCTTTTCTTTCAATATATAGTGCGACGAGAGAGGGAGAGAGAGAGCGAGAGAAACGAATTCGTCATAGACGGGAATAGGAGACCCTATACTTTTACTTTTTCTTCTCGCTTAATGGAAACGAGCGCCCCCCCCCCCCCCACCTTTCTATTCCTCCCTTTCGCTCTTCCGTCCTGAGGCAATGCGTCACCCGGTAATCCAACGGCTCTGACAACGTGGAATAGAGCTTGGAATTCGAGTATGCAAGACTTGTCATTCTGGGCTAGTTACTTTATGAATCAGCTGGGGAGAATGGGGAGAAGCGCAGAGGCGAAAAATACACACTCTGGTCGCGTGTTTCCTTTTGCTTGTCGAATTTTTGTTCTGACTGTTTGTTTGTTCTCCCTTCCGTTTTTGGAGGGGACGTGATAATGAGTTATGAGTTGATTTAGTTTCGGTTGGTTTGGGTTTGTTTGGGTTTGGTGGCACTTTGAAGTTCGCATCGTTGGGAAGCAACACTGTTGAAGAACGTTTATTTGATCTAATCAAGATCTATTTGAGTTAAAGAATTGCTTTCTTTGACCCCGACCATCTTTTATTTTCCTGATTTTTTGTTATCAACCTGTACCCCATGATAGGAGTATCCATACCAATTTTTAGATTTTTAGCTCTTCTCTTTCAAGAGCTATAATTTTCCAAATAATGTCGATTTCGGAAGTTTTGGAAACGTTTTAACGCTGATAACTCCTGAACTAATTGAGATATCGACAAATGTCGATATATCACTTTTTTACACTTTGAAGCATACTTTTGTTAAAAAATGTGAAAAAATTATCAATTATCAATGTCAAGGTTTTTTTTGCTTCTAAAGTGAAAACTTTTTTTTAAAGATGATTGAGGTTTTTTATTTTTTTTTTCAAAAAAATCTCTAAAATGGAGGGCTCCATTTTATGATTTTTAAGACCAGTCTCATCGTGGGCCCATTTTTCCTTCTATTTTTTTCGAGTTAATCACATTTTTTTAGAAGATTTTTATCATTTTAATCTTCAATAATGCTACCAATGATTTTGTGATTTCCAATTCGGCTTCGACAGGCCTGAAACGGTTTATTTTTATTTTGTGCTGAATTTGACGAAAAAAAATGATTTCTAATAGAAAATAGTTTTTCTGAGGAGCTCAACGGTCTACTTGATTTTGGCCACCCGGTTCATCTGAAACAAAAAAAAACGAGTTTTTTTAAATTAAAATTGATAATATTGGTTGAAACTTAACTGAGCTTTTTTTGTAATCATGTTTCAAACATCAAAAAAAAAGTTGAATTTTCATCCTCTCTTTAAAGAAAAAAACACATTGTTGTTAATAACTAATGAAAGATTAATGTTGAGAAGAAAAACGTCGGCCAAGACTAAACTACTATTACACTGAGTAGAAACGTACGAAATTTCAAGTCAATCCCCCATGTAGAGATTGACCGTTCGGCCTGGGACGGGCCTCCACAGTTAGCCTTTTTAGAATATTGGGCCGTGAGTATTTACCGATGAGGTGCCTTTGTAGAAATGATAAGAACGGCCCGATATCGGCCAACAGAACCAACAATTATTGGGCCAATGATTTAATTCATTGTAGCGGCAATGTTGGTGATTGCACTTGGCCCTATGTGGGCCCTCTTAAAGGGCCTATGTAGAAATTGACCACTGGCTCTCTGATGGGCCTTCACAGTTGGTCTATCCAGAAGTTAGTCTATCTGGAATATTGGGCCGTGGGTTTGTTTGGGTGCGTGATAAATATTCAACCTATATCGGGCCAATATTGGCTCGAGATTGGTCCTTATGGATACATATTTCATGGAATAACCTTGAAATAAATTGTGATTTGCGTATATGACAGGTTTCAAAATTGGCATATTTTACTTACTTATGTTGGTTATTTACAAATGCCAATAATAGGCCAAGACTTGATTACAAAAACTGAACTACAAAATATAGACGATTCATATATGACGTGCCAGTTATTTGCTTATTCTGGCACAATATACAGATAATGAATAACCCAAGGCTTAAATAAAATAAAAGCAAGTATGGTCTGACCCACTTAGCCAATAAAGGGCTTAGATTAGTTAAATGTAATTTCCAGTATTTTAGCATTACGAGTTTTAAAATTGACAAATTTCGATGAACTTTCACGGCTGTTTATTGGTTTTAGAAGATGGGCCCGAATAGGTTTTAGTAATTGACTGATATTGTGGCAGTTCTCAATTTGTAACGGAACAATAATGGGCCAATGTAATTGGCAGTACCTCAGCATCACCAGTTAAAAAATTGGCAAATATTCTTTATCTATCATGACTGTTTAATGAATTAAAAAGATGGGCCGATATTGTGTCGGTTTTCAATTTAGAACGCGACAATAATGAGCCAATGTAATAGCCAGTATTTTAGGATTGCCAGCTTTAGGATTGGCAAATTTAGTTTAACTATCACTGCTGTTAATTGGTTTTGAAAGATGGGCCAGGATAATCTTTACTAATGGGCCGATATTGTGCCGGTTCTCAATTTATAACGGGACAATAATGGGCCAATGTAATTGCTTGTATTTCAAATTGGCAAATATAGTTCAACTATCACGGCTATTTATTGGTTTTAAACGATGGGCCGATATTGTGCCGGTTTTCAATTTATAACGGAACAATATTGGGCCAATGGAATTGTCAGTATTTTAGTATCCCCAGTTTCTAAATTGGCAAATTTAGTTTAACTATCACGGCTGTCTATCAGTTTTTAAAGATGGGCCAGGACAGGCTTTAGGGATGGGCCGATATTGTGCCAGTTTTCAGTTTAGAGCGGAACAGTATTGGGCCAATATCATTTCTCTTTTGTTGGCTAATACGATGGTCCCAATATTGGCCTGATCGTAACATTGGGCAACTCATGGCAACCTCTACATGGGCCTTTCATTAGATTCCGAGAAATCGTGTGTACACCGCTTTGAAAAACACAATAACAAGAAAAACGCGTTTGAAGTTTTACTAACAGTTCTATCGTTGTAATTATAATTTTGCTTTCAATCTGCGATTTCTGCATCATATGTTGGACCTTCGGAAAATCAATCTTAACATTTGAAAGTATGTATTGAAACAATTAAAAACCCGCTTTTTAAATTTTTCATTTATTTTCACAGTAACCCTTTAAATAGATCGTGATTTAAATATATAAACACATTTGAGATAAATGCCTCGAATAGTAGAATTTGAAAAAAAACATTGATCTTACGAAAATTTCTGTTTAATCAAATAAAAAAGAATCGCACAAAGGCATTTAATTGATTTTAATAAATCGTTTTTATCAGAGAATTATTCTGGAGATTAGGCACGTTGGAGCTTTCATCGGTCTGAGATAATTGAATGGAATTGGTCAAGTAATGTGATTGAGGGACGACTCGTACGTCGCGCGCGTGGCCACGTCGAGTTTACGTCGGATCAGATTGCCTTGAGGCAATCAAGGGTGAAATCACCCCCCCCCGCGGTGTGTCACGAGTCTAATATTGCACGACACACCGTAAGAACGGTTGAGAAAATAACGAATCGCTTGGACCCACGCACTCTCCCTGGTGCTGCACACACGCAATGTAGCTCAGCATCGTTGCTGTGTATAGGACGAGGACGTATAGAGTGCGGAGTGTGGATTGCATCGAGCCAGCAATGTCCAATGAATCAGCCATGGGCTGATGGGAGTCTATGTGACTCCATGGAGAGAAAGAGGAGAGAGAGAGAGAGAGAGAGAGAGAGAGAGAGAGAGAGAGAGAGAGAGATGGGTTTGTTCGTAACTTACATCGGGCCAACTACCGACTCTGCCTTCTCTTTCCCTTCGCCAACTTGGTAATTACAGCGTCGCCCTTTGTGGACTCATTTTGTCGGGGGCACTGGCCCCTGAATCAGCTCGGAGCTGCGTCACGTTCTTCGGCGCTTTGCTTCGAAATAGTCGCGCAAAACGACGAGCACCCTGCGATATTCCTTGTACATTGATAAGGGTAGAGAAAAAAAACTTGCTCGATTTGCACAAAACGAATATTATTTGACGAAAAAAAGGCCACAAAGTGGGCATTTATCCGCGTAGTCTGGATTCACGTGGACCGTTGCCCAACTTTTGGTGCAGTTCGTGAAACGAACAGAGAAGTTCGTTCGAGTCGATGGAAATTTCATTAAGCGGGGAGATTTAGGCGACGCAAAAATTACTGATTTTCATTATTGAAAAAAAAAAAAATTCTTTGCCATTTTAAGACTTAGAAATGTTGAAAATCGATCAAATGGGACGCTTTGAAACAAAAACATTGAATTTTCCGAAAAAGGCTACATTTTTCAATAAACGAATACCTTTTTTTTCAAAAGCATTTAGGGTCATGTTTTAACAATGACCCTACAATGACAACAATCGGTCGATCGGTTTTTAACTATACGTCCGCCAGATTTGAAAATGCAGTTTAAAAGACCGCGCCTTACCTCCGCCATTTTTAAAGACAAGCAATGGTTTTTCATAAATTATTCTTTTTACCATAGCATTAAACACACAACAAAAAAAAGTAATAACTACAAAGCCCCCAAAAAGATCATATAATAATCGAAAATAAACATCTTTTTTTATAAAGAAAGCAATTTGGTAAGATTTGGTAGTGAGTAAGTTAGATAAGGATATTCATTACTTACAGATGTGTAACGATGAATAACGAAATAAACTACCTTTATATAACAACAAAACATCATTTTAAAGATTAATAAAAAGAACCTGTAACAGCCGAAAGTAATGATAAAACATACCCCAAGTCTCAAAAATGGTGAAGAAATCTTTCCTTCAAAAAAAAGGATTCACTTCGAACAAAGATCGCCATTCAATTGAAAACCAAATAACTGCTCATTGATCCCAGACTCGGACAACGTTTGTTCGAGTAAAGTGTATCCTTTTACTCGCTTTGACACCCCAAGATTCGCAGTTGACCCACACAAACAACAATTTAACGAAGATTCACCAATGACATTCCGTCCAATGTGATGTTCCTAGGGTTGGCCCCCGTTGTCCGCGTGTCCCGGATTCACGCCGAGCAACTTTTGTTGTACTTTGTTCAAGCGAATAGGCAAACGAATTCGACTCGATTAAAATTTAATTGGCCTCCAGATACGCCAATTTTTCTAGACTCAATCACGACCAACTGAAAGCTTTGGTAAGACCAGACATCCTAGTTCATTGAAGGGTCAATCAAAAAATTCATCCGTTGAGACCCGCACCTCGCGTTTTTTTCTATCATCGCCGAGAACAATCGACAAATATGTGTTATTAATCAAACTGAATTACTGGAGTGCAACTCATATCTCGTTTTTAATGCGCAAATTCTTTTTTTTTGTTACAGGTGAGTGTTGCCGGAATTTCGAGCCGTAAATTCTACATCGCTGGAACGCTCGTTCGTATATATATATATATATATATATATATATATATATATATATATATATATATATATATATATGTATGACCGCAAGTATTTTTTTTCCATTACGTACCTAATCGCCGACTTCTTGACCGCACTCGTTAAACAGTGAAAGTCCCGACTGCCTCTTATCTCCGTGCGGTTTCGCCAATTTCGCGAATTTTCCTCTTTTGCAATACGCAATATCCCATGTAGAGATTGACCGTTGGGCCTGGGACGGGCCTTCACAGTTAGCTTTTCTAGAATATTGGGCCGTGAGTATTTACCAATGAGGTGCCTTTGTAGAAATGATAAGAACGGCTCGATATCGGCCAACAGAGCCAACAATTATTGGGCCAATAATTTAATTCATTGTAGCGGCAATGTTGGTGATTGCACTTGGCTCTATGTGGGCCCTCTTAAAGGGCCTATGTAGAAATTGACGACTGGCTCTATGATGGGCCTTCACAGTTGGTATATCTAGAAGTTAGTCTATCTAGAATATTGGGCCGTGAGTTTGTTTGGGTTTGTTTGAGTGCGTGATAAATATTTAACCTATATCGGGCCAATATTGGCCCGAGATTGGTCCTTATGGATACATATTTCATGGAATAACCTTGAAATAAATTGTGATTTGCGTATATGACAGGTTTCAAAATTGTCATATTTTACTTACTTATGTTGGTTATTTACAAATGCCAATAATAGGCCAAGACTTGATTACAAAAACTGAACTGCAAAATATAGACGATTAATATATGACGTGCCAGTTATTTGCCTGTTCTGGCACAATATACAGATAATGAATAACCCGAGGCTTAAATAAAATAAAAGCAGGTATGGTCTGACCCACTTAGCCAATAAAGGGCTTAGATTAATTAAATGTAATTTCCAGTATTTTAGCATTGCCAGTTTTAAAATTGGCAAATTTCGATGAACTATCACGGCTGTTTATTGGTTTTAACAGATGGGCCCGGATAGGTTTTAGTAATGGGCTGATATTGTGCCAGTTCTCAATTTATAACGGAACAATAATGGGCCAATGTAATTGGCAGTACTTCAGCATCACCAGTTTAAAAATTGCCACATATTGTTTATCTATCGTGACTGTTCAATGAATTTAGAAGATGGGCCATGATAGGTTTTAACTATGGGCCGATATTGTGTCGGTTTTCAATTTAGGACGAGACAATAATGAGCCAATGTAATAGCCTGTATTTTAGGATTGCCAACTTTAGGATTGGCAAATTTAGTTTAACTATCACTGCTGTTTATTGGTTTTGAAAGATGGGCCAGGATAATCTTTAGTAATGGGCCGATATTGTGCCAGTTTTCAGTTTAGAGCCGAACAGTAATGGGCCAATATTATTTCGCTTTTGTTGGCTTACACGATGGCCCCAATATTGGCCTGATCGTAAAATTGGGCAACTCATTACACTTTTCCTCTTTTCCGATAAATATTCAAATAAGTGACGACGTATGAATTCAAAGCCAACTGTATATCTATGAAGATTTATTATTATAATGAAATAGAATCTGTTTCAGGACATTAGTTACTTAAGGAGGTACGGTGATTGGTGCGAGTTCAAGATGAAAGCCCGATTTTTTTATAGTATTGTCGAAACCTTCGTCCATGCGTATGCGGAGTTTCCACGAGATTTACCGTACACTTTCCGAGTTATTAATTGTTTAAGTTAGTAAATTAGTCACACGAAGACGACAAAATGTGCCTGTCCTCTTAGATATCGATTTGTGCTACTTGGAGCCATGAAACACGTAAAAAAACTGATGATTGCGTTCGTTGAATCTTTGTGATCGATAAGGCACTTGAATTGGAAAGCTCACCGCAGAAATAAGCAATAAATTTAGAAATAAAGTCGCAAAAACCGAAGTTTTCGGAGAGCGAGACTTCTCGTGACGCAACAGCACCCATCTTGCTCGACGTGTGGCAACGCCGGATACCCGCGCAAATTTGATTCGTCTATCGGATATTTTCAACGCGAATTAAAAATATGATTGTGCGAAGCCGTACATTTTTTAATGGATTATAAAGGGCCTTTCGTCGATATTTACTTGAAGTTCTTTTACGTACAGCAAAGGCATTTCAATTTTTCTGGCGACATGTACCTATACAACGCATCTATATATAAATTCGGCATGGGAGAACCGTCATAGAAAATAAACGTTCCTTTTTATACCTGCGAACTTGTGAAAATTGGGAAAGGGAAAAATAACATAAGAATCGATGAAATATGTTTTGACTTTGGACATATTGGACATTGGACATTGAGGTTAACTTCGACGCGACGTTTTTTTATTTGCAATCGCAATATTATCTTTTCATTTTCTAATTCTTGTCCGTCAGAATCTACATTTGTCTCTAAACTGGACTTCAGGTACAATCCCGTTACTCTTTTGATAAATTTCCACAGTATTTTCATTCTCCATGGTAACCGGCTACAAAACATAATAAGCCGCGCGCGTGGAACCGACGACAGCCACCGAAAATGCAACGATGCTAAACGTCAACGATATGGCGTACTACTGAAGTCGAGTAGTAGATTACTAAGGTTGTTTCCATATTCTAAAAATAATAGGAAACTCGAAATTCAATACTTAAAAAACATACCTCAAAAAATAGGCCATATACATATATCTAAAACGTGGCGGTATTGCGGCGTGAAATAGACTCTAAGTTTACTAGCATGGTCATCACCGTACCTCCTTTAATGGAAAATAAAAAAATCACATATCACATGTAGGTCGACATGTGTAAGTAAGACGACAAACTTCAGTCTAAGATGACATGTCTTACACAAGTCGACCGAATTCTGCTTAGATACATTAATTTCTGGGTTAAAGGTTAGTTTATAGCAACCAATATTTACTGCAACATTACTATAGTGACGATGAAGTGTTGCCTGCAGCACGTTAAAATGTTCGGATGCTCTTATGTGGGGCCTGCGCCTTAGCCAACCGTTCTATTCTTCTTTACAGCTTCAATGGTCTTGGTCATGTGTTCTTGTGACCAGCTCCTACGAGTTGAAATTCACTAATAATAGCCAGGCATCCTATAACGATAAAACTAAAAAATTTGATTTTATCGCCGGTTTTATGCGTACACTGAAAAAAAAATGATTGATCCAATATCATGGGTGTTAATGGGTGAAATTGCGTTGATTCAATTCTAAAATTGTTGGTGTACATAATCGGATTTGTTAGTCCAAACAAGACGCTATTGACTTTAATAACATGATAAAATTAAAAGTTTCTTCATTCAAATAGATATATTGTTAGCCGAGAAAAATATATTATTGAATCTATCTAAAAAATTATCGCGAAGCAATTATATAGATGTTAATGCATTTTCTGCAACGAACAAAAAAAGCGTTTTAAATCATAACATGAATATTGTTCATTCGAGTACACAAGAAAAATGGAATTTCGCTCGTTTGATTCAGATAAAATTTATATTGAGTAAATGTATTATTTTATTGTCTTCACCATATCCGATATTAATTTTCAAGTACATTCGTTAAAATAATAGTACTTTATTTTTATTCAAAAATATTAAGCGAATGTCTGAATTGGTTGAAAAAGTATGCGAAAATAGAATTTGATTCTTGCGCATACACGAAGCGATCAAATTATAGTCATTATTGTTTAATTTCTTTATACAATCGCGTTAAATACAAACTATATGTACTTGTTTTGAATAAATATCTAACTAAAATACATATATGTTCATGAAAAATGATATATTTGAGGTAAAAGAATATGCTATTAATATGACACGTGTATAATTGAACTGGATACATTACAGCAATCGGTTCAATACTTTTTCTTCTTTGGTTGAAAAATTGTGTTTTACTCTTCCGAATCATTTGATTCGGTACACGATACTCGACACATTTTAGTTGGGAATGCAATCACAGATTTGACGTACCAAGCTATATTTTTTCAGAATTATTTCTATGACATGTAACTGTGGATGAAAAAAATCGTATCGACAGACTAAACAGAACAATGAGAGACTTCATTTTTTTCGAACCACTCCGTGTCCAGTCAAAATTTGTTTATATTAAGGCCTTAGGCCACAGTAACGGGTATAAAATCATGTGCGAATTTAACAATTTTTTTCGTGTGAAAAAGTGATTCACTAATAAAATTAATTACACATCAATTTAGTATGAATATCAAGCTGTTAGATTTTTTTTCGATGTACAAAATGGTTAGCTAGTAATATTTTCTTTTGATATCTTTTTTTTAGGCCCTCCGGGGCGTGACATTTAGTATCCACAATTTTTGACGTAGAACAAAAACAAAAATTCTCGTCAATCTACATCAGAATACCTCGAGGAGTTAAAATTTTTTGGTTTATTCAGAAGTTGTACGTGTTTGAACTTAAGAAATCAATTTTCAAAGAAAAATTTCGTTATAACTGCTCATAAACTGCTCATAAAATGAAACGTTTTCGATTAATCAGAAATTCCGTACGTACTCCTCTGCCAAATGCAATAAGGAACAGAACTTTTAAATTTGAAGTAAATCGAGTGAAAATTGTTGAAGTTATTTGTCACGCCAATTGGAAAAAAACTGTTTCGAGAAGTTTCGAGTAGTCGGCCATTTTGTATATCGAAAAAAATATATATATATTTTCTAACAGCTGATATTCATACTAAATAGATGTGTAATTAATTTTATGAGTGAATCACTTTTTCATACGAAAAAAAATTGTTAAATTCGCACATGATTTTGTACCCGTTACTGTGGCCTAAGGCCTCAATGTTCTCCGTTTTTTAAGATAAATTATGAAGGGTGTACGAGCACAGTAGATGATCGAGAGTTTTCCGATAAGGATCTTCAACATACATAAAATTTCATTCAACTACCGACCTGATTGATGCTGGACATGGCCGAGCGTCATCGAAATTATAGGTGCGCGGAAACCTGTAGTTCTCGGAGTAACCGCTAGAAGCCGCACGCGCGCTCGTCTCTCGTAAGCGTAGCGCGACCCAAATATCTACTTTAGCGCCGGAGAAATTATACACAGTATCGCTTTTCAGCCCATGATTTAAATCAAAGTGTAGTATGATCGTTCTAGTGGCCACTTTTTGTTTCAGATGTTTAAAACAACGAAAAATGTTCAATTTTTAAGAAAAACAAATTCGATCACATATTTCATTGTGACAATCCGATCCTATTCCAAAGAACTGCATGCGAACTTCTTTCAAATGTTTTCAGCAATTCCCATGAGTGTACATTTATTTCAACCAACAATCAAGAAATGTTTGCAAGTGCACATAGAATCATATTAAATACATGACTTATTGAATTCACAAATATATTCTTTCGATAGTATAAATATACCCTAGAGACTAAATGCGTTGCTACACCTGTACTTTGTGGCAAAAAAAACCATTATTTCGAAACCATATTATTAAGGGGTTAACCCCACTTGCAATTTTGAAAAAATCGATTTTTTTTATTGCATTTTTTTTGGAGTTTAAGTATCTGAGAATATGTCCTGAAAATTTCAAGTAGATCCGAACAAACTTGACTGAGATATGAGCGTTGAAAGAGAAGAATCCGCGTTGAAAGAGCGTTGAAAGAGAAACTTTAAACGCGTTTTTCTCAAAATGGCATTTCTGAAGTCGGTGAGCAAGATTACTCGAACACTAATGAACCGATCTTCTTGAAATTTTGCAGGCTTATTTAATACATAAAAATGTAGTCTTTAATCGTTCGATTTTTTTTTTTCGAAAAAAAATTTCCGTTTTATAGCCAAAAAACGGCCGTTTTTTTCGTTAAAATCGAACCATTAACTTTGACTGTCCGCCATTTTGTGAAAAATGGATATTTTTTAAAATCCTTCGATTAAAGACTAGTTTATACTTATATTTGACTAAATCCATCCGCATTTTTTTTTCAGATGATCCACTTCGCCGCAATGTCGGTCACCGCAAACCGGGTATATAAAAACATTATTTCATTGACGGCCATTTGCCACTAAACAATGTAATATTTTGCAATGAAAAAAATTACTGAAAGTTCTTCAAGATGTGTTCTTTAAGATGGTATATTGATCGATTAAAAAAGTTTTGTAGTTTTCTTTAAAAAAATTCATGAAAAAGGCCTTTTTGCGCTACAAGTGGGGGTAACGCCTTAATTGTTCAATCATGATATACACTTGTCTCTATCTCATGCGAGTACTTTTGATATTGTGCGGAGTACGAAAACGTTACGTTTAATGTCACATTCGTTTCGATATAGTAAAGAAATAATTCATTTGATTGATTATATTTTTGTACGAAATCAAAAAAATTATATAGCAATCGCTCAATTATTTCATCCATACATCTACGGATTGTATATAGAATGATTTCAATAGATTATCATTTTATTTTGAGGATAATGGAGATATTGAGAGAACAGAAACGATTTTCAAATGAAATAATATGTTATTAAAATCAATCACATTTCCCAATATTGTATAGTATTGTAACAGTGTCATATCGGTGGCACTCCGTGTTCAGACATTTATTTGGATCAACCAATGTATTTTTTTTATTCAATTGTTTTTTTTTCTCAGTGCAGTAGGGTAAAATGGCATAGTGTGTCATCTTACACCGACGTCTGGTATGTCAACTCGCATATAAGTTGAATGCCGATTTTGTTTATTTGTTGACACAAACTTTGGAGTTTGAATATCCGCTGTGCAGTAGTTGTGAAGTACAATGACCCTAGGTTATGAATAAATTAGTGTAACTAGAAAACATCGATCTTACCCGACGGGTATTTTTTGCATTGAATAATAACGTGGTTAGTTTTTTCTTGCATTTAAAAATCACGAAAATATTGACTACGTAAAAGCTCGCGTTCACTGACGGCTATACTGGATTTCGCTACTAGCAGGATTTATCGGCCGACCATAGAACGTTACTCGTTTGGGCGAACATTTGAAAAGATATTGAGGGTGTGTCGTCTTATGTGACTATGCCATCGTAAGCACAGCTCCCCTATTCATTGCTCTCTTATTTTGACAGGAGATCTCGAGATCTCACCAAAGCCAAACGAAATTGCTTTCGAGGTAGTGCGCGCGATATGCAAAGAAAAAAAAAACAAGTTTTACGCTTTTCTCCAGTATCTTTTCCCACATCGGGTGACCGTGAACATAATTGTCCTTTTTCGCATTTCTTCCTCTCACAAAAACGTGGCTTTTTTTCGAAAAGGCGATATGAATTTCTGCTCCGAGGACCTCAAAAGGGCCGAGAGATTTACGTACAATTTAGTCACGATCAAAAATCTTATTTTCTTTTCCGCAACGTTATGTAACTTTATTTAACGTTATTTAACGTATAGTAATGCAGTTTTTGGAAAAAGCTCTGTATCACTAGAGTGCATAGGTACTTGATGATTACTTTGAAGTTTGCATCGTTGGAATGCAATAAAAATGAATTCTTTTTTTGGCCGATATAGACTGCGAAAATCTACACGTTTCTACGTACTCTAATTATAAATTTACGATCTCGATTTGCAAAAAAAAAAAAAAAGACTCGAGTAGTGATAAATATGGAGAAATAGAAAATGCGATTGAAGACATTTTTTCAAGGGTTTAGGATCATAATACAAAAATTTGATTAAATTCTGTCGGCACAAATTGAAAAGTTCGAGGGGCAAAAAATTAAACGTTCTTGTGACTGCTTCCAATGATGACCAAAACTATCGCTGGCTATATATATATATATATATATATATATATATATATATATATATATATATATATATATATATATATATATATACACACACACACACACACACACACATACATACATACACGTATGTGTGTATATATATATGTATATGCAGCTTCGAAGCGTTAGAGTCTGTTCTAATTAGACATTAATTTATATATATATATATATATATATATATATATATATATATATATATATATATATATATATATATATAGGTATAAAAAGGAGAATTATATGAAGACAGATGCGTTATAAATGGGGGTGAACGCTGAGATAAATAGGATTATTTCGTACGTATATATGTGTGTATAGATATAGTTCATCGACCGTTCACGGCCTCATCTCTTGGTTCGTTTGTTCTTTTTTTTTCATCACCACCAAGCGGTGATCATGAGAGAGAAGCCAATCTTATAGGGGGGAATATATATGTATCTATACAGGGTGGTCCGAAAAGTGACATCCAAAAGGCAAATCAAGACGCCTCGTATATCAATACCTATCCAAATCATCCCTATTTATATTCTACGATCTTTTTTCTTTTTGACCGCAAGCATTTTTTTATTTTTCTCATCTGCCTATGTAGTTTCTATGCGGATTAATTTGAAAAAAATAACCAACGAAGATTTTCCTTTCACTAACACTCGTACGCAGAATATGAACCAAGAACTAGTGAGAAATGTTGAAAGCGATGAAATGATACGCTTTGAAATAATAAGATTGAGTTTTCCGGACAAAATTGCTACATTTTCCAGTTAAAAAAGAAAACTTTTCACAAACATTTAGGGTCACGTTTTAGACAATAAGGTTAAAAAGATTTACACCAAATTTCATCTGAATCGTTCGATTAGTTTTTGAGCTGTACGTCACACCAGTTTTGAGAATGCAGTTTATACAGTCCGTCATTTTTGAAGATTCATTTTTTTCAATTACCATGCAACAGTCAATAGTAGTAATAAGACATAAGTCTCGAAAATGGTGAAAAAATCTTTCCATTGAAAAAAATCATTAACAAAATAAGCATTTTTTCCCGCCTAAAAGTATCTCTTCCCTTAAGGCGTTACCCCCACTTGTAGCGCAAAAAAAGGCCTTTTTCGTGAATTTTTTTAACGAAAACTACAAAACTTTTTTAATCGATCAATATACCATCTTAAAGAACACATCTTGAAGAACTTTCAGTAATTTTTTTATTGAAAAATATTACATTGTTTAGTGGCAAATGGCCGTCAATGAAATAATGTTTTTATATACACGGTTTGCGGTGACCAACATTGCGGCGAAGTGGATCATCTGGAAAAAAAAATGCGGATGGATTTAGTCAAATATAAGTATAAACTAGTCTTTAATCGAAGGATTTTAAAAAATATTCATTTTTCACAAAATGGCGGACCGTCAAAGTTAATGGTTCGATTTTAACGAAAAAAAACGGCCGTTTTTTGGCTATAGAACGGCCATTTTTTTCGAAAAAAAAAATCGAACGATTAAAGACTACATTTTTATGTGTTAAATAAGCCTGCAAAATTTCAAGAAGATCGGTTCATTAGTGTTCGAGTAATCTTGGTCACCGACTTCAGAAATGCCATTTTGAGAAAAACGCGTTTAAAGTTTCTCTTTCAACGCTCTTTCAACGGGGATTCTTCTCTTTCAACGCTCATATCTCAGTCAATTTTGTTCGGATCGACTTGAAATTTTCAGGACATATTCTCAGATACTTATACTTAAAAAAATTGCAATAAAAAATAATCGATTTTTTCAAAATCGCAAGTGGGGGTAACCCCACGTGGAAATGTTTTCTTTCACTTAGCTGAGTCCGCCGTTGGTTGAGTCTGTTTGGGATAGTTTGGGTTTGCCCTTAGATCAGGCCCTTCGACCTCTTATCAGGGCCAGAAATCGAGAAATAAAAAAAAATAATGACCCGATCGTAATTGTTTCGTTGGCTATTTTCTGCCCGGGCAACGAAGGACGAGACGCACCTTGCGGTAAAATGATAATTTTCCAACCTGCACTCCGTTGCAATTTTATTCCGATGACCTCGCGGGCCGAGCGCGATGACGCCGAATCCATAAAGAAAAACGAAGGGAGAAGTAAGTGAAAAAAAATAAATAAACGCACGAGGTGAGAAAAAAAATGGTACGCTGGGTTGAGGGCGCGCACCACGCGCGCTGCTGCACTTGGCAGGCGCACGTGACTGCACTTGGCAGCTGCATTGAGTCTCCGACGTGCGCACCGTCGCCCACCTGCGTGCGCGTTTCCCATGCGCGCGCGGGGAATAATAATACGAGCTTTTGCCTTTTCTCGTACCGAGGGAAATCATTCGCGACGCGTTATTTCTTACGCGCTTTTTTCACGCTCGCACTTTCGTTTCATACGTACAGGGTGTTCGGTTCAAGTTGACACGACGAAATATCTTGAGAGGGGTGTCTTTTAGGGAAAAATGTTTCGAACAAAAGTTTCATAGTTTTAAGGACTAAAAATGATGGTGATGGTGTTTTTTTATTTGGTGAAAATGTTTAAGGCTATTTCAACGTCACCTTTAGTTTTCTAAAGGGAACCATAATTTTTTGTTTCGGAATCATTTTTTGCGTATTAAAATAGGTTAGTTTTGTCCAAAACTTTTGTCCGTTCGACTTCAATTTTGTAAGATATTTTGATGATTCATTTGAATAGACCATCAATCAGGACAAAATGTTGAAAAATTACGATAATAATAATAATGCAAGCAATGACAACAACAATAATAATCATTAATAATGATAATACTTATAGTGATAATGAAATAAATAAATAAAACGAATAATACTAATAATAATGATAATAATTCAAATGAAAGCAATGGAACCAACAATAATAACAGTTAATAACAATAATACTTATGATCCCAAACAAAATAGTTGACATATCGTAAAAAATTTAGGCCAATCCAAAAAAGTTTCAGACAAAATTGACCTATTTTATTACGCCATGAGTTACACCGAAATAAAAAGAAAATGCTTCCTATTTGAAAAACTAACAATGACCTTGAGATAACCTTGAAAATGATCGCCAAATAAAAAACACCCATCACCAGAAATTTCACCAGAAAGAAAACAGTTGCAATTTTGTTGGGAAATAATTTTTGCTAAAACACATCACTCTCGAGAATGTTCCGTTGTACCAACTTAAATGGTATGCCCTTTATACAGGGCCGGCCATTTAACGTGACCACCCCAAATATCTCCGTTGCCTTTAGAGTCACGAAAACAAACCCAAACAAACCCAAAATATTTTTGTGAAAAATCATTTCAAGCCCATGATATCATAGGTCGTTGGATCCGTCTAAATATCAGCTACAAACGTCTTAATAAAAAAAAACGTGTTCCCATTTGAAAAACCATTGTGACCTTGAGAACGCAAAACCTATGACCTTGACAAAAATAAATTTTTCATCACTGTATCGGTTCTTCGAAATCAATCAAATTACCTCCTGACATTATTTTTCGTCACTCCAAGGGCAACGAAGACATTTGGGGTGGCGACGTTAAATGGTCCACCCTGTATAGCAACGAAGTATTCGCGGGGCGAAGCGCGTACGTACTCATCGCGTGCCCCGCATTGCGCCACGCTCCAGTTATTATACGCGCGGTTATCGCGATAATCGCACGATCTCACCGGAGCACAATCGCGGCCCGATCTCGTCGAGAGCCCGCGGATAAATTGGGTGCACCGCGAAAAGTGCACCCTGTTTCTGCTTCGAGAGGATCGTCGTGTTTAATAAAACACAATTAAGAAGGAAAGTACTTGGCGCGACTCTCGTCGCGCCTCTCGTGCATCGAGAGAAAAAGTATGCGCTCGATGCAAACTTGTAGTCGACGATGAGTCTCAGCGTATTAACTTTTCAATTGTTTTTTCAATGAAATAGAATGTTTGCTCGTACCGAAGCTTTTAGCTGGTTGTGATTGAGTCTGGCAGAAAATTGGCCTATCTGTGGAGGCTAATTAAATTTTAATTGACGCGAATGAAGTTCCCTATTCACTTGAACAAAGTGTGCAACAAAAGTTGCCCAATGCTCGGCTTGAATCCGGGATACGCGGACAACGGGGGCGAACCCTAGGAACATCACGGCGGACGGAAATTCATTGGTTGATCTTCCTTAAGGAGTTACGTGGGTTTCGAAGCCAAAAAAAGCACACTCTCTATTAAGGGGTTACCGCCACTTGCGATTTTGAAAAAATCGATTTTTTTTATTGCACTTTTTTGAAGTATAACTATCTGAGAATATGTCCTGAAAATTTCAAGTCGATCCGAACAAAATTGACTGAGATATGAGCGTTGAAAGAGAAGAATCCGCGTTGAAGGAGAAACTTTAAACGCGTTTTTCTCAAAATGGCATTTCTGAAGTCGGTGACCAAAATTACTCGAACACTAATGAACCGATCTTCTTGAAATTTTGCAGGCTTATTTAATACATAAAAATGTAGTCTTTAATCGTTCGATTTTTTTTTTCGAAAAAAATTGCCGTTTTATAGCCAAAAAACCGCCGTTTTTTTTCGTCAAAATCGAACCATTAACTTTGACTGTCCGCCATTTTGTGAAAAATGAATATTTTTTAAAATCCTTCGATTAAAGACTAGTTTATACTTATATTTGACTAAATCCATCCGCATTTTTTTCTTCAGATGATCCACTTCGCCGCAATGTTGGTTACCGCAAACCGTGTATATAAAAACATTATTTCATTGACGGCCATTTGCCACTAAACAATGCAATATTTTTCAATGAAAAAATTAATGAAAGTTCTTCAATATGTGTTCTTCAAGATGGTATATTGATCGATTGAAAAAGTTTTGTAGTTTTCTTTAAAAAAATTCATGAAAAAGGCCTTATTTGCGCTACAAGTGGGGGTAACGCCTTAAAAAAAATATAATATATAAATTATTTTATTCAAAACGTTAATCACATAAAAGAGCAATATTTCAACAATATTTAAAAAAATGCTCATCCAAAGATTTGGGACATTCGGGCGGTGGGACTTGGTTTCCGGAGACCTCTACAAAAAGTGTCCTCGTGGTCAGATAACTCATAGCTTTATCTGAAGTTGAAAAACCAATTTTTTTCTGTTAGTAGATAAGTATAGCTCGTGATTGAACGAAGGATTTTCAAAAAATTGAAATTTGAATTTTTTGCAGAGTTGGATGCGAAATAGTTCAATTTTCGATACAATTTACACTTGTGAAATTAGTTGTATTCGAAAGAAAAAAAACCTTCGTTCGATCACTAGTCAATGGTATATTGAAGAAGTGTGCAAAATTTCAATAAGATCGGTGCATTCGTTTTTGTGAAATCGCGTCCACCGACTTCAAAAATAGTGTTCTGAGAAAAGCTCGATATATCGGCGTCACTCCCGGCCGGTGTTTCCCAACGGTGGGATTTCCCAAAGGCTCTCTCTCCTAGACTTTTACTCTGATTGACTTAAAACTTTTGGAGAATATTCTAGACATATTGGACTACTAGATAAAAAAAAATTTAATGGACTTTTTTTTAAGTTTCGAACCCACGTAACCCCTTAACGGGTTCATGCCTAGTCATAATAATCGAAAACATATCGTTTACGGCATTTTTTAGCAACTGGTGATAACAAATTTATACAAAAATTCGAGATTTGAAAAACTACCATCTGAAGAAATCGATTTACGGCCGATGTACCGGAAGCATCTCTCGAAATCGTTTTTTTGCGGTTAGCAATGCCCTTCTGAACCAGGTCATCTAACATAGAAAATCAAACACATTTCATCAGTATATTAGTTTATCCTATGATTAATCGTGGGAATTTACGGAATATCAAATTTAAAAAAAATGCGCGTTTTCAAAGTGAGTCTGGATTTATGCGAAAAATGGACTTATTTCAGTCATTAAATCGAAAGTATACATCGGAAAAAAATCTTTCTATTAAATACAATATTTTTACATCTAGAAAAAGCTCTGAAAATCTGAGAAAGATCGATACAGTAGTTATTGAGATATTTTGCTCACCGACTTTGAAAACGTACATTCGATAAAAAAGCGTTTTAAGTTTTGAACGACATTCCGAGGGTTCCAACGGGCCTCGACAATAACAGCCTATAAATCTGTCAATTTTGATCCGATCACCATGAAAATTTCGAAAGTGTTTTTATTAAGTGTAACAACTTTTATATCAATATCTATAATATAAACCTATCAAAAAAATTCATGAAAATAGCCTTTTTTAGCGTCTAAATTGAGAAGACCCCTTAATACAAGTGCACATAGGATTTGTCAGTGCCCTTATAAACCCACAAGTATCACAGGTGCTTGAATCAAGTGAATGATGTTGAAGTTTACATCGCTGGAATGCAAGGAAAATTCTTATTCATTTTGCTATTTCCTTCTTTTTGCCATTCCTCAAAAGTTTTTTTTGCAGATGTGGAACGCACTTTTCTTAAATAAGCAATTAAAAAAATAATTGAGAGACTACCGTCACCAACATATGCTAATAAAAATTTGTGCAATTGAAAACGGATCATTTTCGTTGCATTCCAACTATATAAACGTCAATCGCATATCAAGTGAAGCGTTTCCCCAGTTTTTTTCTCGGTGTTCCGTTCACCAAACCGCAATTTCCTCCCGGACCACTAGAGCTGTACGCGAGTCCTTTTTTCCTTATAGCACTCGCAGCTCCCTTCCGGAACTGAAAGCTTTACGACTTCGCGTATACCGTTGATCTCCTCCGCTCATATATACATCCGTGTTCTTGTGCACAAACTCCGCGCGTTATAATTTCTTAAATCGTTTCGCAGAACCGCGCGCACAGATGGTAGCCGTCGGTGTGCGGTTCCGTAAAGGAATACCAATAAATAAATTAAAAAATGGATATGGAGAACGAGAGAAAAGTACAAAAAGACGGCAAAGACTCGGAGAAAGCTTGGAAGGATGTACTTTAGAAATTGAGCGCGCATAAGAGAGCAAAGCTGCGATTATTATGTGTTTATATATGGCGTGTTAGAATCGTCGTGCTGAACGAGTTATGGCTTCACAATGGCCCGAATGTCCTACTTTTACACTCGCATTTTGCTAATATATATCGACGAGATGTTTTCACGTCGTGCCTCGTGCAATGCAAATAGAAAGATCAGATATGCATGTACAAGGTGTCCCAGAACTGAACCTCAATAAAGCGATGGTAGATACAGGACGGAATTCTGAGTCGAAAAGTTTCGAGACGTTTTTGGATCAGACAAAATCCCGGCGAGTTATTAGCAACTGGAGTTTGACCAATCGGAGACGCGCGCGATGGGTGGGGCACACGCATCATTGGTGAAACTTTGATAATTGAATACGTGGGAGGGATTCATCTGATCCAAAAACGTGTGAGGACTTTTCCACTCAGAATTTTGTCCCGCATCGACCTTTAAATTATTGACCATCACTCCGGGGACACCCTGTAGATGTGCATCGTTCGCGAATAGATTCGTCAAACACGATACTCGGCGGGCTCCTGATTCTTACGTACACACGTGTATGCTCGTCCGTAGGTTCATCGATCCTTCATTCAATTCTATCGTCTGCCGGATTATTACATACCGGGTGTCTTACTAGAATTTAGAATCTCGAAAACTCCTATAAAGATTGGTTTGGCAAAATTGGAAGGGTTTGTCAAACCTATATTTCGGGCACGTCATTTTTTTCAGCGTCAAACTGAGTTTAAGGTCAATTCCAGATTTATAAAATGGAAACTTGCCTTCCCTATTTCTTCAACCAAATCAATTTAATGATATTGTACCGTTCCATTTAAAATTGGACACCCAGTATATACGCGAAATCCCGTTATATTTGCACGAACCGGGATAAACACATTAAAGACCTCGTTCAAGCGGCCGACCTTTTTCTTTCGTCGGTATTGTCTGTTTTTCCGACTTTTACCCTATTTTTTTTAATATTGTATTTCCGGCGAGCTGTATCTTTCTTGCGGGTTTTTTACATCTTTTAAGGCCAATTGCGGGACTTGAATTGCACTGAAAATACGATTCTGTCGCTAAGGGCTCGCGATCGATTTCCAGTACGTATATATATAAATATACACATACATACACACACATCCTAGAGAACCGCGTGTCCATAGTAAGACCGTATCACAAGCACATTCCCAGCCAAAAGTTTAACATGCTCAGAAATTCAACCCTTGGCGATTCGACAAAAATATACAAAAATTCGGACACATTCAGGATGTTATAATCATTTAATGCGAGCAACAATAATGCTAAAAAGTTATCAACAAATTCTCTGAATAAACAATTGTGGAAGTAATGACTGAGAAAAAACCTTCGTACAAATTGAAATAGTTGGTTTTTCGAAATACTTATGATATTAAAAAAAAATCGTCTCGTTAAAATACCTTTTCGATTTTTTCGAAGTTTCTATTCGTTTTTGTTCAATAAATTCGACAAAAAGTATTAAAAAATCGCAATCACTATTTTTTTAATTGAACAAATTCGCAAAAAAATCTCTACTTTTCGGGAAAATAAAAGCAGTTAGCGCATACGAAGACAACGTTTTTACTCAACCCGTTAAGCAATTATTTTTTCAAGCAATCGCTAAACAACTTTTCCATTATTATTATTATTTTTCAAAACCATCATTCGTTATAAACTCCAACGCGTCTGATTTTCTTCAAATTTTTGTCGAATCGCAAAGCACTAGCATTCCTATCGAGTCGAACTTTTTGCTGGGAATGTACCTATGCGTTCCATCTTTAATGTGGCTCCGAGACAGTCTAATTAGATTTTCGGTCCATGACCATTGCGAGTATTATAGCTATATGTAGTGTGGAATTTGCAATCAATGTCCATAAACTTCTCGGTCTCGCTCAGGCGAAACGTACGAAAATTTCTCGTCGCTTATCACGCGCTAATAATTTATACCCCGATGAGGATAATTCAATTATACCTGGATCTGAGAATATAAATATAGATATAGACGCCGAGCGCAATAAACGCAGGTCGCGATTCAATTTCCTCGTGTCAGACCACGTTGTCGTTCAACGCCCCCCCCCCTGCCCGTTTTGACATTTTCTCCCACAATAGTTATAATCCAATTTGCATTCTTCCCAAAAGCCATCTTATCTCAAATTAACCTGATATTTCGGAAATTCAAAACGGTGCGTTAAAATTTAAACAAAAAAAAACATTTTATTTTCAGTTTTATTTTGATTTATTATTTCAATAAATATTTCATTTTCCATTTTTCATCGGCCATTCGGGATATGAAGGGTACAATTTCAAATTGAAGTTCACCGCGATAAAGAAAACAGAGGTATGATAACCTCAACGTGTGCACCACTGTTCGAATAACTGAGTTCGTTGTTTGTTGGATAATTTTGAATATGTCTTTTTTTAAACCCGCAAAAGGTTTGATTATTTCGGAACCCTTTTCCGATCATTTTTCGCACGGGATTTCACGGTCTCTGGGCCAAAGGGAGAAAAATAAAATAAGATGAAAGATAAGTCGAGTCGCGCGAGGGTGAAATATATAATTATGGCAAAGTCGCTGCGTCCATTAGCTGCACTTATCAGAATGCACCTAATGACAGGGTAACGGAGTTTTCGAAGAGACAAAATATGAGAAATATATATATATATATATATATATATATATATATATATATATATATATATATATATATATATACACACATATATATATATATATATAATTTATATATATTTATACATATATATATATAAATGTATTTAATTATTATTACGGTTAATTTGATAATACATATATATCCAAGCTCTCTGGCTCGAATTAGCCATGCCAGTCGATCCGTTACGAAACGTCGTCTTCCGGTTTCGAAAGGAGCTTCCGGTACACGCGTACAGAGTGACCCCCCATCATCTCTGTGGTGATCGTCCTCGCGCGACACAGCTGCCTTTCAATTAACGCCCATGGAAAGCTGGAGATCGCGTTTTTTTTTCTTCCACTACGAAATAATTATTGGGCGAAAAGGCAAACGAGCAAATGGAAAACCGTCCGCACTTACGCCCGATAGCGAACATATTGCCAAGCCTTTCCTTTCGCATCGGAGCTGTGCTCAGAGCGACGAAAGCTTGCGAGCAATCGAACTATACAGTGTGTACCATATCCAAGTGTACACAACGAAATATCCCAAGAGTGATGCATTTTAGGAGAAAATGTTTCTAACAAAAGTTCCATCGTTTTGAGGAAGGAGATCAATGGTGTTTGGGATTTTTTATGATGATTTTCAAGGTTACTTCAAGGTCAAGTTTAGTTTCTTAAACGGAAGGAAATATTTGTTTATTTCGGAATTATTTTTTGCGAACGAAAATAGATTATTTTTGTTCGAATTTTTTTTCTTTTTGAGTTCGATTTTTTAAATATTTGATATATTTAGCCAAAAATATAAATACATTAGTATCAAAAATAAGAATATTAACAATAACAATAATAATAACAACAGCGATAGCAACAACAATAATAATAATTCATAATAACTTTAATACGAATCTGCAATTGTGAAGCACATCATTCGTACATGAGGTTCATATAAAAATCCATATACGCATATATACTCGTTTATATTACGTGCAGTCGCACAACGATACGTATATGTGTAAACGAGCACGATTCGAAGAGATTGGCGCTCTCGAACGTGAGTGTGCGTGACTCCGGCAATCAAAGCACACACGACACGCACGGACCGTGTGCGATAAGAAATTGCACGTGTTTGGCGGCCTATCGCGCTCGCAACGTGACCTCGGACGCCTCCCCCGCGATATTTGCGCTACGTACTCGCGCCTAAATGCGCACACACACACACGCATACGCACACACATATCATTACTACACATATCGTCTTTTTGCGAAGTGCATATGCATACATACGCGGAGAGTCCGTTGCCGTTCCACCCTTATGCACTACTCGGGCTTCTTCCTTGTCCCTCGCGGCAAATCTAACGCTCGTCACTGCGTTTCCTTGAACGCGAATTCTCCGCTTACGTCACACTCGGCGCGTTGTTTATTTAGCCATGCTGGGTTGAGAAACATTATTATTTTTTTCAATTTTCCCACCGCGCCGCGCCCCAGGTAGGTAATCAAAAGGCTGACGATGGAAACAAACTTGTGTGAGCCTTGTTTCACCGAGCCTGAGTGAGACAGACCTGGGCCAGGTTTCATTGCATCATTTTGAGCAGCCTGGAACCAAGACTGGCTGCTTAGCCTAAACTCAGGGTTATTTCAAGCTTTATTCAGCCAGTGAATTTTAAGGCTAAAAAATCAAGGCTGGATGCAGGCTTGTTTCAGGTTGTGATAAAATAAAGTAAATTTTAAATAATATTTTTTCTGTACTTTTATGAAAACAAAAAATTAGCAATCAATTTGTCGGGTGCGAAGGCACGAAAAACGAAAGCGAAGGAGGCAGCTTAGAACATTTAAACATATTCTCTTATCGATATTTATGAGGTACGCAAAAAAGTTTTTTTCTCGTCACATACACATTTCGTATATACTCACTCTCTGGGGTTTGCGTACACTCTGTGTATTACGTGTCCCATTAACAATAAATAAAATAAAGTATTGTGTTTAAAATATTTTATATATATTTTATAACAAATAATATAATGAATAATAAATATGTATAATAAATAAAATGAATTCTTTACAAATTTATTGAATTTATCGCAATGTAGAATATAGAAAACTAAAAAACAGGCCTCATATAGCCTCGAGAAGAGTTTGGGATAAGCCTGGTCATAAATGCTCGTGAAGGCTTCATTAAGGCTCGTTTTGAACCTTGCTGTTTCGTCGTTTCAGGCTTAGTACAGGCTTTTCTACCAGCCTTTGGTCAAGCCTGTGTGCAACAGCCTGAAACCGCGTTATCATTCAGGGGTTCAGCTAGGCCTGAAATCAGGCTGGTGCTCAGCCTGAATTAAAAAATGTGAGCCTTGTTTCAGAGCTTGACGAGCCCTTTTTTCATCGTCAATTCCTACCTGGGGCGTCTACTTTCGACGCTTAAATTTTTTTAATCAATTTCATTATTAATGTTATTGTTGCTATTGTTATTATGCTTATTATTGTTGTTGCTGTTGTTATTGTTGTGATTGTCATTATTGTTGTTACTGTTGTCGTTATTGTTATGATCATGGGTTACGTCACGATCATGGGATCACGTTATTGTTATGATATTGTTTTCATTTTTGTCATTACCATCATTATTATTATTGTTGTTGTTGATATTATTTTTATGATCATCATTATTGTTGTTATTTTTAATGTTATTCTTTAGATATTTTTATTTTTCCTTTTGGAGCGCAACCACAACGCAAAAACAGCGCGAATAATGATCATTGTTATTATTATTATTATTATGAGAGTGTTCGTAAGAAAAATAACAACAAAAACAACGGCAACAATAATAATAGTGATAATAACAATAACAATGACGAAAAAAATAATTTCGGGAACAAGAATAATGACCATTATTGTTGTTCTTGATATTATTTTTATCGTCACTGTTATTGTTATTATCACTATTATTATTGTTGCCGTTGTCGTTATTTTTGTTATTATCACTCTAATAATAATAGTCATTATTATTATTAGCGCTGTTTTTGCGTTTTTGTTGCGTTCCGAAGGAAAAAATTAAAATGTCCAAAGCATAAAAGCAGAAAAAAAACAACCAACTAGGAATTTGTTGTCAAGACGATCGGTTTTTTTTACCTTTCGACTACATATTTTATCCCTGTAACGCATATATCTATTCTCGAGAATTGTTGTTTATTCCACGTTTCAAACGTAATCGATCTGCCAAATGTACATTTATACAAATACAGGGTGTCCCCCTTATCTCTGCCACTCGAAATAATTCGGTAATTATCGACGTCACAAAAAAATGTTCCAGACAAAAGTTGTACGGTGTGAAGGGGGCCATCAAATGCGACCAATTTTTATTTATTTCGCTGGAGGCGCTGACGCACAGTGAAGGACACCTCCACTTTTTTAAATGCAATGGTACATTTTTTTCAACCATCTTGTGGAGCATCGCAAGCCGCATAAAAAACATTGGGGGTCAAAGTCGTTCAACGTCATTCACGGTCATCTATTTAGATTTGTATAATCGATACTGACCTTGAATGACCTTGGACGACTTTGACCCCCTAATGTTCTTTTATGCGGCTTGGGGTGCTCTGCAAGATGGATGAAAAAAAACGTACCTTTCCATTTAAAAGAGTGGAGGTGACCTTCACTGTGCGTCGTGCCTCCACCGAAATGAAAAAAATTGGTCGCATTTGATCGCCCCCTTCACACCGTACAATTTTTATCTGGAACATTTTTTGTGACGTCGATGATTACCGAGTTATTTCGGGTGGCAGAGATAAGAGGGACACCCTGTATATATACACACACACACACACACACACACATACATATACATATACATATACATACATACATACATACATATATATATATATATATATATATATATATATATATATATATATATATATATATACACACATACACATTAATTCACGCTCCGTTTTTCCCCCGACGATAAAATTCAAACTTTCGCTTTTTCGTTTTCTCTAAACGCGGAACTACTGCGCGCGCGCGCACTCGTACACGGGGCTTGTTTCCTACGACGGGTGGCAAAGTACACGTCGTTTCCTACTACTCACCTACATAACGAGATCGTGTAATACGTATTACGGTAACGCCGGTCCCACGCCTCTTGCATAACGCGTACGGCCTTCCGCACAATGCGGCTGCAGCCTGTACATTTCCCGTCGTTCTGTGCTCTGTGCTGCAAAAACGTGTGCGTTGTACGCTCGTTTGCATTTTCGGCCGACTGACTCGCGTGGAAATTGCCCGAGGGCCCATAATATTAGCAGCTCTTTAAAGTCACGATATTGCTAATATTTGCATCGTTGGAATGCAATGCAGTTTTTCTTTTTTTTCCGAATCAGTCAAATTTTTTGTGGCAGATCAAGGCTACGAGTATTAATAAAAGGTAATTATTATAAGGATTACTAAAACATTTTTTTATTATTATTATTATTATTATTATTATTATTATATTACGAGAACTGCAGCTAAATATTTTTATGAAAAAAAAAGGAATTTCAAAAAATTCTCATTAAAGATTTTCATATACGAAGCTGCAAAAAATATTTTGGATAATAGTAGCGAGAAAGAATGTTTTTAATGCGAAATGAAGCTAATTGCATTCCAACGATGCAAACTTTAAGAGGGAATGATACCCAAGCAAACGTTCGACGCAGCCCCGGCTCGAGTCGGTAGGGCAGCGCTGGCACGAGCTACTGCTGCTTCCTACCGCTAGATGTCACAGCGCGCGTTCACCCCGAACGCGTGTTCGTTCCGAACGCACGCTGCGACGGGGCCTCGGGCCTCCTTGCGTCGAGGCATGACAATGTATGCTTCGACGCAACGTGTGTGTGCGCGAGTGTCTGTGTGCGTTCGTCACGTCGGGCGCACGCGGTTGAAGATTGTTGTCTTCCCGCATGCTGTCCCTTCGCAGGGCGTACACACTTCGTGTGGGGATATACACGTATATACCCACACGCTGACCCACGGTCGGTGTGGACAAAGAATTTTGTTTTCTTCGTCAACGCCGACTACTATACGCACGAAATTCGAGATCATCGAGAATCTGAATTTCGCAGCAAGAGTTCTTGCTGGCGGCTCGCGCTGTTCTGCAGTGAGATAATTGTTAAGAGTTAATTATTTTTAACAATTGACACATTAACAAATGTGCGGTACTTTCTGTACCTCTCAGCAGATATGATTGCTGCTTACGCGCTGCAAAAACAACGCTGCAAAAAACAACAAATAATTGTTCAAACAATTATTTTTGTACCTTTCTTTCTGTACCTCTCAGCAAATATACATTGCTGCTAACGCGCTGCGAAAAACGACGGTGTAAAAATTACCCAAAAATAATTATTTAAATAATTATTTTTGCATTTATTCTCGCTCACAGATATGGTCGGTAGATACGGTACTTTCTGTGCCTCTTAGCAAATATAGATTGCTGCTTACGCGCTGCAAAACACAACGGTGTAAACATTTCGCAAAAATAATCATTTAAACATTTATTTTTGCATTTATTCTCGATCATGGGTATGATCGGTAGATACGGTACTTTCTGTACCTCTCAGCGAATATACATTGCTGCTTACGCGCTGCAAAAACAACGCTGCAAAAAACAACAAATAATTGTTCAAACAATTATTTTTGTACCTTTCTTTCTGTACCTCTCAGCAAATATACATTGCTGCTAACGCGCTGCGAAAAACGACGGTGTAAAAATTACGCAAAAATAATTATTTAAATAATTATTTTTGCATTTATTCTCGCCCACAGATATGGTCGGTAGATACGGTACTTTCTGTGCCTCTTAGCAAATATAGATTGCTGCTTACGCGCTGCAAAACACAACGGTGTAAACATTTCGCAAAAATAATCATTTAAACAATTATTTTTGCATTTATTCTCGATCATGGGTATGATCGGTAGATACGGTACTTTCTGTACCTCTCAGCAAATATACATTGCTGCTTACGCGCTGCGAAAACAACGGTAAAAATTACGCAAAAGTAATTTTAAAAAAATATATTTTTGCATTTATTCTCGATCTCGGGTATGATCGGTAGATACGGTACTTTCTGTACCTCTCAGCAAATATAGATTGCTGCTTACGCGCTGCAAAAAAAACGGTAAAAATTACGCAAAAATAATTGTTAAAAACAATATTTTTGCATTAATGATCGATTTCGGGTATGATCGGTAGATACGGTACTCTCTGTACCTCTCAGAAAATATAGATTGCTGCTTACGCGCCGCAAAAAACAACGGGGTAAAAATTTCGCAAAAATAAACATTTAACCAATTATTTTTCCATCTATTCTCAATCACGGGAATGATCAGTAGATACGGTACTTTCTATACCTCTCAGAAAATATGATTGCTGCTTACGCGTTGTAAAAAAAATCGGTAAAAATTACGGAAAAATAATTGTTACAAAAAATATTTTTGCATTTATTCTCGATCTCGGGTACGATCGGTAGATACGGTACTTTCTGTACCTCTCAGCAAATATAGATTGCTGCTTACGCGCTGCGAAAACAACGGTGCAAAAATTTCGGAAAAATAATTATTTAAACAATTATTTTAGCATTTACTCTCAATCACGGGTATGATCGGTAGATACGGTACTTTCTAAACCTCTCAGCAAATATGATTGCTGCTTACGCGCTGCGAAAAACAACGGTGTAAAAATTACGCAAAAATAATTATTCGAATAATTATTTTTGCATTTATTCTCGATCTCGGGTATGATCGGTAGTTACGGTACTTTCTGTACCTCTCAACAAATATAGATTGCTGCTTACGCGCTGTAAAAAACGACTGTGTAAAAATATCGCAAAAATAATAATTTAAACAATTATTTTTACATTTATTCTCGATCACGGGTATGATCGGTAGGTATACGGTACTTTCTATACCTCTCAGCAAACATGATTGCTGCTTACGCACTGCGAAAAACCACGGTAAAAAATTACGTAAAAATAATTCTTGAAAAAAGTATTTTTTGCATTTATTCTCGATCTCAGGTATGATCGGTAGATACGGTACTTTCTGTACCTCTCAGCAAATATCAATTGCTGCTTACGCGCTGCAAAAAACAACGGTGTAAACATTTCGCAAAAATAATCATTTAAACAATTATTTTTGCATTTATTTTCGATCATAGGTATGATCGGTAGATACGGTACTTTCTGTACCTCTCAGCAAATATACATTGCTGCTTACGCGCTGCGAAAACAACGGTGCAAAAATTTCGCAAAAATAATTATTCAAACAATTATTTTTGCATTTATTCTCGAACACAGATATGATAGGTGAATACGGTACTTTCTGTACCTCTCAGCAAATATGATTGCTGCTTACGCGCTACAAAAAACAACGGAAAAAAATACATAAAAATGATTGTTTAAACAATTGTTTTTGCATTTATTCTCGATCACGGGTATTATCGGTAGATACGGTACATTCTGTACCTCTCAGTAAATAAAGATTGCTGCTTACGAGCTACAAAAAACAATGGTGTAGTAAACATTTCGCAAAAATAATTATTTAAACAATTGTTTTTGCAGTTGTTCTCGATCACGCTTGTGATCGGTAGGTGCGAAGAGTTTCGCACCGCTCAGCAAGTCTTTGCTGGTAACCCGCTGCGAACGACAGCGCTCATATGAAGATATTAGCGCTTCCGTTCGATCTAGTTTTACATTACACATTCAATTATCTAAATAATTGATTGCATTTTCTTCTCGAGTATAGCCCGTCGCCAAATATTGACGTAAATCATGACACACCGTGAGTGTTCGCCGGCGGCTGGCAGAAAAATGCAGTCACGAAATTTGCAATCAATCATTTAAACAATGGACTCTTTTCTCGACCACGCTTGTGATCGGTAGGTGCGAAGAGTTTCGCACCGCTCAGCAAGTCTGCTGGTGATGGACT
Organism: Ophion ellenae; assembly: GCA_963210295.1. Lineage (NCBI taxonomy): Eukaryota > Metazoa > Arthropoda > Insecta > Hymenoptera > Ichneumonidae > Ophion > Ophion ellenae. The sequence continues at coordinate 3,040,176 of OY723393.1, forward strand.
GCGAACGACGGTGCTCATATGAAGATATTAGCGCTTCCGTTCGATCTATTTTTACATTACACATTCAATTATCTAAATAATTGATTGCATTTTCTTCTCGAGTATACCGCGTCGCCAGATATTGACGTTCATCATGACACACCGTGAGTGTTCGCCGGCGACTCACAGAAAAATGCAGTGACGAAATTTGCAAACAATCATTTAAACAATGGACTCTTTTCTCGACCACGCTCATGATCGGTAGGTGCGAAGAGCTTCGCACCGCTCAGCAAGTATTTGCTGGTGACGGGCTGCGAACGACAGCGCTCATATCAAGATATTAGCGCTTTCGTTCGATCTAGTTTTAAATTACACATTTAATTATCTAAATAATTGATTGCATTTTCTTCTCGAGTATAGCCCGTCGCCAAATATTGACATAAATCATGACTCACCGTGAGTGTTCGCCGGCGGCTGGCAGAAAAATGCAGTGACGAAATTTGCAATCAATCATTTAAACAATGGACTCTTTTCTCGACCACGCTTGTGATCGGTAGGTGCGAAGAGCTTCGCACCGCTCAGCAAGTCGTTGCTGGTAACGCGCAGCGAACGACAGCGGTCAAATCAAGATATTAGCGCTTTCGTTCGATCTAGTTTTATATTACATATTCAATTATCTAAATAATTAATTGCATTTTCTTCTCGAGTATAGCCCGTTGCTAAATATTGACGTAAATCGTGACACACCGTGAGTGTTCGCCGGCGGCTCACAGAAAAATGCAGTGACGAAATTTGCAATCAATCATTTAAACAATGGACTCTTTTCTCGAACACGCTTGTGATCGGTAGGTGCGAAGAGCTTCGCACCGCTCAGCAAGTCTTTGCTGGTGACGCGCTGCTAACGACAGCGCTCATATCAAGATATTAGCGCTTCCGTTCGATCTAGTTTTACATTACACATTTAATTATCTAAATAATTGATTGCATTTTCTTCTCGAGTATAGCCCGTCGCCAAATATTGACGTAAATCATGACACACCGTGAGTGTTCACCGGCGGCTGGCAGAAAAATGCAGTGACGAAATTTTCAATCAATCATTTAAACAATGGACTCTTTTCTCGACCACGCTTGTGATCGGTAGGTGCGAAGAGTTTCGCACCGCTCAGCAAGTCTGCTGGTGATGGACTGCGAACGACGGTGCTCATATGAAGATATTAGCGCTTCCGTTCGATCTATTTTTACATTACACATTCAATTATCTAAATAATTGATTGCATTTTCTTCTCGAGTATACCGCGTCGCCAGATATTGACGTTCATCATGACACACCGTGAGTGTTCGCCGGCGGCTCACAGAAAAATGCAGTGACGAAATTTGCAATCAATCATTTAAACAATGGACTCTTTTCTCGACCACGCTCGTGATCGGTAGGTGCGAAGAGCTTCGCACCGCTCAGCAAGTATTTGCTGGTGACGGGCTGCGAACGACAGCGCTCATATCAAGATATTAGCGCTTTCGTTCGATCTAGTTTTAAATTACACATTTAATTATCTAAATAATTGATTGCATTTTCTTCTCGAGTATAGCCCGTCGCCAAATATTGACATAAATCATGACTCACCGTGAGTGTTCGCCGGCGGCTGGCAGAAAAATGCAGTGACGAAATTTGCAATCAATCATTTAAACAATGGACTCTTTTCTCGACCACGCTTGTGATCGGTAGGTGCGAAGAGCTTCGCACCGCTCAGCAAGTCGTTGCTGGTAACGCGCAGCGAACGACAGCGATCAAATCAAGATATTAGCGCTTTCGTTCGATCTAGTTTTATATTACATATTCAATTATCTAAATAATTAATTGCATTTTCTTCTCGAGTATAGCCCGTTGCTAAATATTGACGTAAATCGTGACACACCGTGAGTGTTCGCCGGCGGCTCACAGAAAAATGCAGTGACGAAATTTGCAATGAATCATTTAAACAATGGACTCTTTTCTCGACCACGCTTGTGATCGGTAGGTGCGAAGAGCTTCGCACCGCTCAGCAAGTCTTTGCTGGTGACGCGCTGCTAACGACAGCGCTTATATCAAGATATTAGCGCTTCCGTTCGATCTAGTTTTACATTACACATTTAATTATCTAAATAATTGATTGCATTTTCTTCTCGAGTATAGCCCGTCGCCAAATATTGACGTAAATCATGACACACCGTGAGTGTTCACCGGCGGCTGGCAGAAAAATGCAGTGACGAAATTTTCAATCAATCATTTAAACAATGGACTCTTTTCTCGACCACGCTTGTGATCGGTAGGTGCGAAGAGCTTCGCACCGCTCAGCAAGTCGTTGCTGGTGACGCGCAGCGAACGACAGCAGTCATATCAAGATATTAGCGCTTCCGTTCGATCTATTTTTACATTACACATTCAATTATCTAAATAATTGATTGCATTTTCTTCTCGAGTATACCGCGTCGCCAGATATTGACGTTCATCATGACACACCGTGAGTGTTCGCCGGCGGCTCACAGAAAAATGCAGTGACGAAATTTGCAATCAATCATTTAAACAATGGACTCTTTTCTCGACCACGCTCGTGATCGGTAGGTGCGAAGAGCTTCGCACCGCTCAGCAAGTATTTGCTGGTGACGGGCTGCGAACGACAGCGCTCATATCAAGATATTAGCGCTTTCGTTCGATCTAGTTTTAAATTACACATTTAATTATCTAAATAATTGATTGCATTTTCTTCTCGAGTATAGCCCGTCGCCAAATATTGACGTAAATCATGACTCACCGTGAGTGTTCGCCGGCGGCTGGCAGAAAAATGCAGTGACGAAATTTTCAATCAATCATTTAAACAATGGACTCTTTTCTCGACCACGCTTGTGATCGGTAGGTGCGAAGAACTTCACACCGCTTAGCAAGTCTTTGCTGGTGACGCGCTGCTAACGACAGCGCTCATATCAAGATATTAGCGCTTCCGTTCGATCTAGTTTTACATTACACATTTAATCATCTAAATAATTGATTGTATTTTCTTCTCGAGTATAGCCCGTCGCCAAATATTGACGTAAATCATGACCCACCGTGAGTGTTCGCCGGCAGCTGGCAGAAAAATGCAGTGACGAAATTTTCAATCAATCATTTAAACAATGGACTCTTTTCTCGACCACGCTTGTGATCGGTAGGTGCGAAGAGCTTCGCACCGCTCAGCAAGTCTTTGCTGGTGACGCGCTGCGAACGACAGCGCTCATATCAAGATATTAGCGCTTCCATTCGATCTACTTTTACATTACACATTCAATTATCTAAATAATTGATTGCATTTTCTTCTCGAGTATAGCCCGTCGCCAAATATTGACGTAAATCATGAGACACCGCGAGTGTTCGCCGGCGGCTGGTAGAAAAATGCAGTGACGAAATTTGCAATCAATCATTTGAATAATGGACTCTTTTCTCGACCACGCTTGTGATCAGTAGGTGCGAAGAGCTTCGCACCGCTCAGCAAGTCTTTGCTGGTGACGCGCTGCTAACGACAGCGCTCATATCAAGATATTAGCGCTTCCGTTCGATCTAGTTTTACATTACACATTTAATTATCTAAATAATTGATTGCATTTTCTTCTCGAGTATAGCCCGTCGCCAAATATTGACGTAAATCATGACACACCGTGAGTGTTCACCGGCGGCTGGCAGAAAAATGCAGTGACGAAATTTTCAATCAATCATTTAAACAATGGACTCTTTTCTCGACCACGCTTGTGATCGGTAGGTGCGAAGAGCTTCGCACCGCTCAGCAAGTCGTTGCTGGTGACGCGCAGCGAACGACAGCAGTCATATCAAGATATTAGCGCTTCCGTTCGATCTAGTTTTATATTACACATTCAATTATCTAAATAATTAATTGCATTTTCTTCTCGAGTATACCGCGTCGCCAGATATTGACGTTCATCATGACACACATCGTGAGTGTTCGCCGGCGGCTCATAGAAAAATGCAGTGACGAAATTTGCAATCAATCATTTAAACAATGGACTCTTTTCTCGACCACGCTTGTGATCGGTAGGTGCGAAGAGCTTCGCACCGCTCAGCAAGTCTTTGCTGGTGACGCGCTGCGAACGACAGCGCTCATATCAAGATATTAGCGCTTCCATTCGATCTACTTTTACATTACACATTCAATTATCTAAATAATTGATTGCATTTTCTTCTCGAGTATAGCCCGTCGCCAAATATTGACGTAAATCATGAGACACCGCGAGTGTTCGCCGGCGGCTGGTACAAAAATGCAGTGACGAAATTTGCAATCAATCATTTGAATAATGGACTCTTTTCTCGACCACGCTTGTGATCGGTAGGTACGAAGAGCTTCTCTTGCTTTATATATCTCTTTTCGTCGCTATGCAAGGCGAACTGCTTGCTAGGATTGAGGCTATCATATATCATGATGTTTAGTCCATCATAATAAATGCAACACCAATGTCTTGATGTATTGCCGCCAATGATTTGCACATCCTTATTCCCTGCATTACACGGCTTCATCAAATGATAATACGCCGTGTAGCATGCGGGTTGAAATTCAAAGTTCGTATATTTTAAAAAATGGCGTCATTTGTTCTTGATTAAGAAAGACATATCGTTATTTAATTGCAAAAACAGATCATTTTGAATGGGTTTGAATGAGTTTTTGAGACACCCTGTTTAGGAATGCAGAAAAAGATAAAAGAAAAGTACAAAATGCGAAGGTGACGAAGCAAGAAAAGAAGTAGAAGAGGCAATGACGCAGGTCGGTAAGGTTCAGATAGGGGATATATTAAGTCGTGGGAACAAAAAGAAATCAGAATTGAGAACCACAAAGGCGTTGGAAATGATGGCAGACCGAGAACCCCAGAAAAATTGCGGTAAATCATAAGTTCGTGATATTATTCAGAGTTTAATGGATATGCATAACGTTGACGTTTAAAAATTCGACCGATTCTCAAATTTTTTTTTTCGTCTCAGGTATTGGCATGATAAGGTTGATCTTTCACACACAAATAGTACACAGTTTTGACATCCCACCATTTTTTTAAATTGCAAAATATATAAGGAATTCCAAGGGTTTCGAACGGCCTAAAAGCCTGACCTTCTTAAATCTTTTTCGAAGTTGGTGATATTTTTGTATCATTTATTTTGAGTACGTGGCATTTTTTCAGATTTTTATCGGCTCGCTAACTCGGCTCACTCGGAAGTAAGATTTTACACGTGATACAATTTTAAATAGTCGTATCGTAGTGATTTTCTTGTTGTACCAAAAAATGTCCTCTACAAAAAAAGTTGCGTTTGTTAAAACTATTTTTAAAAAAATTCAAAATTTATCAAGTACTACAACTGAAAAAAAAAAGAAAAATCCTTCATTTTTTAATTTTTTTACCCCAATCACTAGGTTGATCTTGCTGAAATGTACACTGAATTTCCTTTTATTAGTGTAAAACAACATGTGTAAGTTTCATTCTGGGCTGGGCTCACGTTCAGTTAATATCGACTCAAATTTAATGGAAAATTATTATTGTTGAAGAACTCGGCGATTTACAATTTTTAAGTAAAAAATGGTAATGACTAAACTTGTAGGAAATCGAGCGCTTTACAACTTTGGTCATTACACTTTTTTCTCTACCATCGATATTTTTCGAATTACACCTGAAAAAAAAGCTGCTGTTGCATTATCTCGTTTATTTTTTTTACTTTAGGGCATAAACGAACATGAACAAACTTTTAGAGAATTTATGCAATTTAAAAAATTGCATAAATACTGTTTTTGAAGAAAAGGTCGATTTTCGACCAAAAATAACGGCTTTAAACGTTTATTATAAACAAACGGACGAACATATAAAAAAATCATCCCGTCAGTCGATTGAATATGTTATAAAATATGTCTAATCCAAATTTAAAGTAATTCGAACGATTAGATTCTGAGATATGACGTGCGCCATATTGCAAAGTATACTTTCAAGATAAACGTAAGCGAAGAAAACGTCCTAAATCCACTTTTTCCGTATACCATTAGCGTATAAATGTTTAGGTCTGCTCAATATCTTCGGTGGTCCGTTATGGTTTCGGGTACGGGCAATACGAATAGGACATTTATTTTGTTCTAGAATCGTTTTTTTCCCGTTATAAACAATTTAATCGTTATAATGACGATTGTGACGAAAAGTGCATTTTGTAGAAAAAAGTATGAAATAAAAGATGTTTCTTTTTGGATTGACAATAAAAAATGTCAATCAATTTTTTTTTCGCAACCTCGATTGGTAATGGAGATATGAGCAAGGAACGTTTTTATGGAAAAGACGGAACGATGAGTAAAAGGGACGAAACGTTGAGTGAGAGGTGATGTGATTAATTTTCTTCGCATATATCCCCTTTGTTAATAGAGCTAGTAACAAAATTAAACACCTTTTATTAAATATGTCTACCTATGAAATGCACTCTTTCGTCCCAATCGTTATTTGAAAAAATGAATCGTAAGAAAATGCCGTGGTGTAGGGACTACTTGAGTGCGATAAAATCACAATGATTTTTCGTACCTTCAATCTGCAATTCCTGCACCGTACAAGATCAAACAGCCAGATTGGACAAAGTCATATCAATGCCCTTAGAAACCATACAATGGACCGCGCAGCGCTAGAGCCGTAACGCAACGGGACGTTCTGACCTGCTTCACTAAAGTCGTCATAACTCGGGCAATTTTTGGAATTTTTGCAAAATCTTTGAACCATATCAAAATCAAGACTCTACCTAATAAGAAAATAAAATAAACCAAAAATAGATTTTTTGATATTCCAAGGTTATGCATCTCCCTTAAAGACATAAAGAAAGAAGTGGGGATGGAGGAATACTAGGCAAACAGAAAGATGAGGGGAGAAATTAACGAAAATTGTCTCCCAATCTAAATAGTCGACTGTTCTGAAATTTCACTCAAACATGCATAATGATATGAATAATGTCTGGTTAAAATTTGAACAAAATCTATAGAAATCAAGATTGCGCGCTCGTACTACCTGAAAAAACCCTTTTTCGATCTTTACAGGCACATTTGTGCCTGCCAAGATCTTTCTTCTGGTGCAATACGCTTGCCATGATCTTATGGTCTTGATGTTTTCATTTTTGGAACGCAACGAAAATTTGTTTTCGTATTTTTATTTTCTCTTTTTTATTTTTTTACAATTTTTTCTCATATTCTAATTTTAGAACAATGAATTCTACAAAATCAAACCCGAAAAACCTGAAAATGAGGGAAGGACAATAGAAAACGAAATTTCGTTGCATTTGTACGATGCACACTTCACGACCATACGATCTTACACACACGTGTGGATGAAGATCTTGTTTATGTTTTCCTTCCAAACTACAGCTTGCTCTGCAATGTGCCCACGAAGATCTAGCTGCGAAGCACAAGTACATTGCATAACCTATGTAACTGTGGTTCGCAGAGAGCAAGCTGCGAGAGAGCGAGCGGTCGTAGATGCATCTCCGCAAGCACTATAGACAGAAAACTTTGGTTCGAAGGAGCCATCGATGCAATATCATTTGAAGCTCATTTCTATCCCTTCGTGCCTGCGAAGATTTTCTTTTCGGTGCAATATGCCTGCGACAATCGAGCATGGCCCATGTACATGGGCTTTACAGCAAGATCTTCCGGAGCATCTTCGAGGAAGATCTTCGCAAGCATATTGGACAGGAAACTGTGGTCCGCAAAGGGCAACGAAGACAATATCATTGCAAGCTCATTCGCAGCCCTTCGTGCCTGCGAAGATTTTCTTTTCGATGCAATATGCCTGCGACAATCCAGCACAAAGATGCTTGCAGAGACATTGTGTCTTTTCGCGGACCGTAGCGTTCTCTGCGCTGTTCCTGTCAATATCTTGCTGCGAAGCACAAGTACCATAGCAGGCATACTGCATCGGAAGGAAAATCTTCGCAAGACAAAGCGATATAAGTACCGCTGCGATCATATTGCCTCCGTTGCTTTGTACAAACCAAACCGTATGCAATGGGCCTGCGAGGATTCTGCTGCGAAGCACAAGTACATTGTATTGTGCATGATACTGTGCTTCGCAGAGAGCAAGCATGGTCTCTTGCAGCAAATTTTACTTTGCTGCAAGAGCTATGCTCATGTGCATATGCACAGGGCCATTGCAGGCTTTTCTTGTACGAGAACACGTTTTCACTTACCTTGGATTACTGCAACATTCTTCACCTTATGAAATTTGTTGCGCTGGGCTTCGACGTAGCTCTGAATGACTGCGTCTGTGGTTCTTCGATGTTCCTCCGCAGTCCTTCGCCAATGGAATCCACTTTTTTTCCTGTCCATCATCATCATAAGGTTCGATGGCATGAACAAAAATGACATGCAGAATCTGAAAAAAGTTACAATTTATTGCTTAAAGTTTTCTCTCTCGCCGTACTTCGGAGAAAGTATATCTTAACCTCACATTCATTTATGAGATTTCGCACATACTTTCTCGCGAGTAGAACTACCGTTAAAAAAACGTAAACAAAAAAAATAAATAAAAAGACGGGAAGAACAAATAGATGTAGAGGCGTTGCACGAAATAATTCTCCGGAAAACAGTAAGAGTAAAATCAGTACATACCTCCACGTCGCTCGCAGTTCACCCGGTAAATGGCACGATACATTTTTTTTTTGTAATATTGTCGCACGCAATACATCACAAAACTTGTTTCTAACACTTTGCTGCTTCGAAAAGCAACAATTAGATTTTGGAGCGAGTTCGCACATCGCCATATTTGAACTGTCAAATTCTCGGTGCACGCCAATCGGCCATGGCGGAATTCACGGGAACTCAGTTCCCAAATGTCGAGCGAGATTTCCTCGGAATCGTCAACAATCACCTACTATTTACAACTTTCCACGGATTTCCTGAATTATGCGGAGGAATGAAATGATTGAGATGCCAAAATACGTGTTTTCAACGTGGCTACACGGCTCTACTTCTTTCCAAGTCATGGCTTTAGCCAAACTTTTTATTTTTCATCATTTCCATCACGAGTTCAGCATGGTAATACAATCTACGTTTTTTTTCTGCGATTCAAGAAATCCAATGAAAAGACAGCCGTTCGTTTATCAATTTGACATTGTCTGGTCAAATTTCATGAGATTCTGAAGAGCCGTTTCGGAAATCCGTGGGTATCTACTATCGCGATCTGCCATACCGACCGCGATGAGGTACCATTCCCTCTTAACGTCACACGAAACTCGTATTCTTCGAAATCGGATATTGTTTATTTTTAGTCCTCATAGAGAGTGACAATCGTAAGGTGGCCATATGTTTTTTACGGATTAATTTTCAATGGTTTTCAATGGTCCTCGAAAAAAACATGCAGCGTATTTTAGTGATGCGTAATATTTGCCAGGAAAAATTGAGCATTCTGTAAATAAA
>OY723393.1:3054591-3079591 GCA_963210295.1 Ophion ellenae
TAATGGAAATTTCTTCGTCCTTAAAAGGTTAAAGAAATGGAATCATTTTGGCAGCGTTAAAAGGGAGAGCACCCCGTACAATGGAACAGATATTTAAAAAAACACAAATTGAAGTATACAATCGCTGCGAACAAAAATACTCAAAACTTGCCACATTCGATCGATCCAAACAAACGACATTTTTCTCAGCGCGCAGAAATCGGAACGAAGAGTATAAAAAAGAGCGCAAAAAAATCGTTGCCCTTCTCGCGGGGCTCGAGCACGGACCGCGGCGGCACATTTATTTGTTATGGACTATTTACTCCTCAAGGGAGTATACTCGCTATGTAAATAACGCATGTACATATTTATCTGTATACACATATGGATTCAGTTCACGGTATGTAAATAACGGGGTACGGATGAAAGATGGACGAGGGAGGGGAGCGGGAGAGCAGGGTGAAAAAAAGGGGGCGATTTTTCCGAAAAATCGTTGGGCCTGCGCGCGTGTTATGTAAAATCATAACTCATCCTATTAGCTGGCGTCGAGGGAGGGCGAAATGGGTGCGCGCGAGAATAACGCCTCGGAAAACTGCATCCATAGGCGTTTTCATCACCCCCTCGTCGATCCGTACCTGCGTAAATGTATGTGCGCGCGCGCTTGTGTGAGTGTGTGTGTGTGCGCGCGCGCGTGTGTGTGATCACGTGTGTGCGTGAGTGAGTGTCCAAATACACCCGGGCTTGAAATTAAATGCAGTTCTATTTTGTCCCCCCCCCCTCTCACTCTCTCTCGAACTCTCTCTCGAACTCGAACTCAAACTCAAACTCAAACTCAAACTCAAACTCAAACTCAAACTCAAACTCAAACTCAAACTCAAACTCAAACTCAAACTCAAACTCAAACTCAAACTCAAACTCAAACTCAAACTCAAACTCAAACTCAAACCCAAACCCAAACCCAAACTCAAACTCAAACTCAAACTCAAACTCAATCTATACGTTCAAGAGTATGGCGAACGCTGCTGTGAAATGACGAGAAAAAAAGTGGACAGTAAAAGCTTATTTTATGAGGATACTTCGTCGTACATAGCCGTACTGAATATGATACATTATACGGCATCAACATATGGGCCTTTCCGTGCAAAGCAGGCATACGTGCGTGAAATCGAGGGATCATTTTTTTTAACCGTTACTTAAATTTGTTTACTTGATTACATCTATTTTAGTTTTTCTAAATTCATTTTAATTTATTGCAATTTATTAACGTTTATTAAATTTATTTAAATTCATTTAATTTATTCAAATTAAGTCTTCTTCAAACGAGATTTTCGAATGATGTCATATTAACATTTATTAAATCATTTTACAGTTATTCAAATTTATTTAATTTACTATAATTTATTAAATTTATTTAGATTAAGTTTTCTTTAAAAAAGTTTCAAATAACATTAAATCACCGCCCATTCTTAATCTTTATTCTTTAACACTGTGGTAAATTTAATCACAAAATTTGTAGTTAGACTTGGCTGGGTATGGACTTGAAAGACATATTATCTTAACAAGATGGCGCAATCTGCCACACTGCGGACGAAACAATGCACTTATTGCAGACGAAGTTTCATGGTCGTGTTTATGTCTCGTAGCGGCGATGGGAGTTGGTCACCAAGATCGTGCGGTTTGACGCCGTTGGACTTCATTCTTTGGGGTTTTCTGAAAGGAAAAGTGTATGCCAATGATACATAGACCATTTCGGTGCTCAAGGAAACAATTGAGCGCATTATTAATTTAATCAGTCCGCAGTTATGACAAAATGTTATTGAAAATTTTGTCAAAAGAGTGAACGTTTGCAAACAGGGACGAGGCGGCCATTTATCGGATATTGTATTCCACACATAACCCAAACAAGTTCGATATCTCGTAAACTATTGAAATGCTCCAAAAATTCCTTTAGGGGATGTCTTTATATATTAGACGCTAAAAAAGGCTATTTTCGTGCATTTTTTTGATACATTTTTATTATAGATATTGATATAAAAGTTGTTACACTTAATAAATACACTTTCGAAATACATTTTTTTTAATTAGTTATTCAAGTCACTATTTATAGACGAAAATGGTACTTAAAAAATGTCCGAAAAAATGTAGGTCTATGCTGTTGATGAAATCTCGGAGATGGATCATCCGAAACAAAAAATATCAAACGGTTTTAGATTTTAGAAAAAACGTGTTTTTTGACCGTTTTTACAACAAAATAGTTAATATCAACATTTAAAAAAATCCTTGATATGCGCTATAGCTATAGTTGTAAAGAATATGTGGTTAACATTTCATAAGGATCGGATCAGTAGTTACGACGATTTTATCAACAAGCGATCGAAAAACGTTGTTTCGAGAAAAACGCGTTCAAAGTTTTTTTGCGTTACATAAATACATTTTAAAAAATGTTAATGTATTTCGAAAGTGCATTTATTAAGTGTAACAACTTCGATATCAATATCTATAATATAAACCTATCAAAAAAATGCATGAAAATAGCCTTTTGTTAGCGTCTAAAGTGAGAAGTTCAAATAAATAATATGTTTTATTCATAAATAAAAATGTCAGGACATTTTGAGACACACTTAATAAAAAAAATTTTAAATCCTACTTTTCAAATAACCGATACGTTTTATTGGTAGATAAAAATGTGAGGTCATTTTGAGGCACCCTTTATATATCTGCCACAAATAGCCCGTCCACTAGAACCAGACGATAGTTACGAAATAACAATAATGATAACTCAACAAAACGATCGCCGATCCACAGATGGAATGTCCCACACGCTACACATAAAATATATCGAACGAGGTTCGAATTCGCGACGATGATTCGTATGTACGGGATGAAACCGATAATTTATGATCCCATATACATATATAAAGAAATAGCCGTATGAAATTTTTGCAACGTGCGCGCACTCCTGCATTTTATTTCGACGAAAACACAATACTTGTGTCCCGACACGCGTACGGAAATTTTTCTCTCTGCGTCATCCCCATCAAATTGAAATCGTAAATAAATGTTCGCCGCTATTCTATGTATACGTATGTAAGTGTGAGTGTGTATAAATCTATACACCTATGATCACAACAAACCTGGTACACATGTCCACGTCACGCTTTCACTCATTTCTCCCTCTTCTTCTCTTTTTCTTTCATCCGCTCGCCTCAAAATTCCAGCATCCCGAAAAATTGCGTGATCTTGGGCTACGAAAATTAAACGTTTTTACGTATTTTCACCAAAGATTCAAAATCTACCGGTACAAAGATTTTTGGTAAATAATAAAGATAAAGAAGTTGAAGAATAACAATTAAAAAATAGTTGCGTTCCAACGTTGCGAACTTTGACGACAATTTTGTTTTCGGTTCTTAACACATGAGAGAGCACTTTGAAAAAATATTTTCGTGGATTCTACGAGAAAAATATTTCGGGCATTGTTGTGAGATGCACACGGTGGGCTGCGAGTTTATGCTTTTCGTCTCGTAAACGTAACGTGTCCAGGTGGTCGTAAAAAAAGAATTCTTAACAATATTGTATATTTTAACAATTACCATTATTAACATTACCATTATATAATTATATTATTAATACACAAGGCATAATGATTATTAACATGATTAATGTTATAACATTTTATAATAACAATTTACATATATGTATATATATATATATATATATATATATATGTGTGTGTGTAATGTTATGAAAAAAAAGTTATAAAAATTAATAACAAAACATTTTATTCGAGATATTTTTGTTTATATTTGCTACTAACGTTATAAAATAATGTATATGTGTGTTGTGTATGCATGCATTCGTATGTGTGTGTGTGTGCGTGTGGACCAATGTACATAAATGTGTGCAAATGTAACACGGTCGCCACTGTGTTTAAATCGTTCGGTCATCCTCCGACTATAAATATTCTTTGGGACAATGGGCGTGCGGAGTCCGGCTACTGTGGCCCTTCGGTACACGGAAGACCCACGTGGGCAGCTGAGGGCACTCAAAAACTAGTCCCGTGGGCAGTATAGGTACCTATGCACACGCATGTAGTCAAATGTATACCGGACAAACGTATATATACGATTTGTATATCTTGTATAAATATACCCTTGCATATATATATATTTAGACTGCGGAGGATTTACGATCGTGTGAGAGGAACATAGATAGAAGTGGGGCGAGAGGGAGGGAGGTAAAGAGAGACGGAAAGAGATAATATTGCTTTTAGATTAGGTCAGCATGGGGTTCCCACCTCGAGTTGATTATTCAGCTGAAATTTTTCGGCGATATCGAGAAAAAAAGCGATCACGATTCGCGGGTCGTGACGAAAAAAAACGAAACACAAGAACGGTAAAGGGATACATTGTTCGTCGAGTTTGAGCGAAATCATCAACTTTTTAAAATTATTTTGGATTCGTTATATTTTTTGGAATTATATATGCGTTTACTTCGGTAGCGATTAATAGCTATTCATTTAATTGATACGGATCTTCTTTTTTTTAATATCATCGAATATTTTGAGTGCCTATTTTGTTGGAATAGGGCTCGAGAGAGGCCGAAGGAAACCAGCGAGAGAAAGGGGGGGGGAGAGAGAGAGAGAGAGAGAGACTATTTAGCGTAGAATATTAATTTTTGACTGCAGATAGATTGTTGTATAGAGAAAGTAACCCCAATAAAATGTTGGCCCTAAACTCGCCCCAACCCTAACAAATAGGCGTTGAAAAGTGAAATATCGCTGTATCTCGATAATTAATAGCCCGATCGAAAAATGTTCCAAACAAAAGTTGTTTGGAATAATATAATTCGTATAATGTTATCTGACGTTCAACCCCCTATCTTCGAAAATAGCGGCACAAAAACAATTCGAAAATTCGAGGTTGATGCGTGTGCGAGCGGAGTAGACATATAGCTGCGTCCTTGTCTAGGTCAATGGTGCTCTCGTGCTTTTGTGCCGCCATTTTCAAAGATAGGGCATTGAACGTCAGATGACTTTATACATATTTTATTATTCCAAACAACTTTTGTTTGAAACATTTTTTGATCGGGCTATTAATTATCGAGATACGGCGATTTTTCAGATTTCAACCCCTATTTCTTAGGGTTGGGATGAGTTGAGGGGCAACATTTTATTGGGGTTACTTTCAGTATGCAACCATCTATCTTCAGTCAAAAATTCATATTCTACGCTAGAAAGTGCTGGGTTTTATCTGTTTTACTGGACCTAAAGGAACAGCCCTTCACGAACAGAGATACGATTACTGCCCTTCTCCTTCTTCATCGCATTCACTGCTCTATGTTCTCGATTACTTTTTTTCACGAGCTCCTCCCCTCCGCATTTACGCGACACTATACAACGGCCGATTCACGTAACGCGCGACAATACACCTCGCTAGTTCACCCCGTTTGCCCACTCGGAGCATATAATAAAGCTATAAATTAAGAAAGACGAGTTCCACAGGGTTGGCCGATTTATTCAGGAGCGCGGTTTCGCGAGCCCTCAGCACTCAATTCACTCTATATACTTCTATGCATCACGGATTCGCCGCGTACATAGTACATTGTATTTTTACGATAAGGCGTAGACATACGCGACGACACCACTACGGAGCAAGTTTGGGCGCCCGCGTTTAAAGTCATCGTTAGTTTAATGGCCTGTAAATGTTGCGTGAATAGGACGTAAAGGTATGGGGTTATATATGGGTATGATCTATTGCACATTCGACTGTATTTTTTTTACCTTTTGTCTACCTGACAACGAAAATTCAAAGAAAATTATCCGATTTTTAGATATAAAGCTTTCAAAGTTTAAGAAAATTTTCGTCTGCTTTGCTTTCCTTTTCTTTTTCCGTTAAAGTCGAAAAAAATCATATCGACACGAGTAAGGTGATCATTCTTTCTGTATTGAATCATCCTTGAGGATAAAAATTACGGGAAAAATTGTTAAACATTGTTTTGAGGGTTTTTCTTTGTCTCGGGAAAGAAAGAGTATTTTTTTTTTTCAAATTCGAACCCGTTCAGCTTTTTTTTAATCATATAAAATTCATGAAAAAATTTGAACACTTTTGAACTTCGAAGAAGCGTTAGGAAGCAATTTTGAATATTTTACAGAGATGTTTAAAGTAATTTTTTCGATTAAAGAAAATGCAATTTTATATATATATATATATATATATATATATATATATATATATATATATATATATATATATAATTATCGTTTTTTCGAAAAACATTCAATTATCTTCGTAACTTTGTAATGTTAAATATTGAACATTGTCTAGAATTTTATGTAATTTAAAAAAAAATCATAGATGTCGAACCGAAACTTGACCCTACTTCATAAATATATATATTTATTTGTTGAGGTCTCAATCAATTCTTGAGTTTCAACGTATACCCTTGCGGATTTTTACGTATAACCCTTCCCACTTTAACCCTTTTCTATCACTCCCTATTTCTCCCTATTCCTATCACCATTTGATAGGTTTGTTCCTATCACCGTTTGACTCGCTAATATTTTTCATGCGGCTTGAGGTGCTCCACAAGATGGTTGAAAAAAAAATGTACCCTTCCATTTAAAAAAGTCAAGTTGACCTTGACATAGCTTCAGTGCCTCCAGCGATAAAAAAATATCGTGGTCCAGTATGACGGCCTTCTCGAACACTGAAACTTTTGTCTGAAACATTTTTGGATATGATCAATAGTTTGAGTGCTATTGCTCTGTAACACTTTATGTGCCTCACCCTGTATATATATATATATATATATATATATATATATATATATATATATATATATATATATATATATATATGAAGTTAGGTTAATCTTAAATTAGATACCGGCGATTTTTGTTAATTATGTGAAACTCCAGACTATCTTCAATATTTAATATTTTCACGTTTCACGTTAACGCAGTTTTCTTGCTTTTTTTATATATTCCTTATTTTGTATGCTTTATGTATGTATTTATTGATATAAAACCCAACGGATCGGTTCTTATCGTTAAAACATTGACAGGTTTTGCAGGCACATCTCTCGCTCTCTCTCTCTCTCTCTCTCTCTCTCTCTCTCTCTCTCTCTCTCCCTCTCTCTCCCTCTCTCTCTCTCTCTCTCTCTCTCTCTCTCTCTCTCTCTCTCTCTCTCTCTCTCTCTAGGCTCTTTCTGATCGTGCAAAGCGAGCTAATGTGCTCAGGCCTTTTCGGCGCTCTCTACCCTCATACAGTGTGAGGGCGATGTATATAAATATGCATATCGTGGTGCACAGGGTAAATGTGGTGAAATTTACCTGCTCTTGAGACTATTATATATATATATATATATATATATACACACACACACACACACACACACACACACACACACACACACACACATATACATATGAACTATATATGTGAGCACTATCGAAGCACTCATCTCGGATACTCGACAATGCAGAAAGCGTTTATTCATCCCAAGTACCAAAATGAACATCCACGTATATGTACGCGCATGTATATGTGTACCGTATATGTACGCGACATCGAAAGCACAGCTGCTGTTTTTGCTTTCACTCGTCTCTTTTCTTTCTCTCTTTTTGCACCCTGCTTTCACACTCGCCTCTCCTAATCCGCGAAAATACGAGATCCCATGACGATTGCGCGTGAATTTCATCGTACTAATAATGATTAATGAATGGGATGAAGAGCCATTTGGCCGCGAGATGGGATCTCCTCTTCTTTTTTTTGCACGACTTTATTCGTCGCTGATTGCGTGTACGATAAATGATCCCAGAGACGCAAAAAGGGAGAGAGAGAGAGAGAGAGAGAGAGAGAGAGAGAGAGAGAGAGTTGGGAGATTCGAACCAGATACGATCTTACGACAATGGAATCAGCTATGCCGAATAATCGGCGATGCACAATAAGAGAGTTATTGTGGAGATCGTCCAACGAAATGACCAACGCCAAGGGGACAATGTACTCTCTGTATTACCAGCTGCTGCTCCTGCTGCTGACGCTCGCGACCCCACGCAGCTAAATTCGTCAAGTTGACATTTGCATGGATGACTTTGTGCGACAGCGGAGGGAGGAAAAAGGCGAAAAAAATGCCATTCGCTGATTTCTGGGTGGACAGAACTAGCTGGAAGTCGAGTGGAATCGGATTGAAGCCTCGCCCAAACACCAGAGTACTTTGATCCTTATCGGATTTATTTGCAACGATCCAATTTGTTATGAGCGCGATGGGGAATTGAATGATATGCATTGGACAGTCAAGCTAGACCCCAAGTAAGAAGAATGGCAATGGGAAGTTCCTAGATCATGTACCTTATGAATCGCTAGATAATACGGCTCAGGTATTCTTAGATGATGTGAACTAGAACCTCCTACATCATGTACCTTATGAATCCCTAGATAATACGACGCAGGTATTCTTAGATGATGTACACTAGAACCTCCTAGATCTTGGACCTTATGAATTCCTAGATAATACCACTCGGGAATTCTTAGACGATGTACCCTAGAAGCTCCTCAATCATGTGCCTGATGAGTTGGTAAATGATACAACTTGCTCAGAATTCCTAGACAATACAACTCATGTATTCTTAGATTAAGTACCCTAGGAATTCCTAGATCATGTACCCCGCGGACTGCTAGATGATCCATCTTAGGTTTTCTTAGATTATGTACCCTAGAAACTCCTAGATCATGTACCTCATGAATTGCTGGATAATACAACTTGCGTAATCTTAGATCAAGTACCCTACAAAAGCCTAGATCGTATGCATTCGAAATTGATAAATCATATTCCTTAGAAGTTCCCAGATCATCTCCATTCGAAATTGGAAGCTAGACCATGTGCGCACCCGGATGACTAGATCACAATCCACATCCAGATCACATTAAAATTTCCATTGAGCTCCTGGAAAGAATAGAAATCCTGCGTGTAGATCATGCGCCCAGTTTTCGTTCAAGTATTGCTTGCTGCATAGCACAAGGATTCTCATGATACCCGTTTGTTCGGTTTCATCCTTGAATGAACGCCCTCACCTAACAACAATGCCTTCTATTCAGGAATTATCATAAAATTGCCTCGTCCGTTTCTGGCATCGTGACGTACGTTCCTATAGACTGCTGCGTATTACGCACCTACCCAGCTACACGTAAGTGTTGCATTGTAGAGGGACGCATAGTCAACTGTTTTCGTCATCGCGGAGCCTCAATGATGTCACGGATAAACGAGTCAATTCCTACTCTATTCTCTCCCTCGCTTTTTCCTTCTTTCACATGTATGAAAGAGGGACACATGACAGCTCGGCTCCTTCGTAATCTTTGGTGTTTCCATTTCGCTTCGTGAAGAAGTTAGTATATTGGCGCTCTTCTCACTGCCAAGATGTGTCGAGCCCAGCCATGAACTTCTCATTGACGAAGTCAACGCGAAACGCAAAGAATTCTCAACAGCTCCACCCGAGGTCTTTTTCCTATCCGGTATGACGGCACACACTTTGACATTCTCTATCATCGCTAAATCTTAATTTGACGGGTAGGCATACCGAAATCAAATGTTTCTTTGACCCGCTTCTTCAACCCGCCACTTTGGATCTAGAAATGGAACATCAAATTAAGATTCAATGACATTAAAAATGATGAACGCAAACAAAATTAACATGTGGGGAATTGGAATGGGGTGCGGAATAGCTCCCTTGTAATACTTAAAGTTACATCGAGCCACTTCCTTTGTCGCATGGTGCAGAGCGGCATCGTATGCAATTTTCAATGCGGTTGCCTCGCCCCCCCCCCCCTTCCGAACAACGATTATTGCTTTCCACTGGGGGCTGAAAGTTCAAGGGTAGCTCACTAAGTCGACCCTTTCTACCGACAGCCCTCAACGATAATCTCTACTTTGCCAACTATCGTTATACAACCAGTATATTTGCCCATACGCCTGAGTAGACTCAAGGGTAGTTATCCTCGTGAAATTCTTGTCCTCTCCCCCTTCGTAGTGAACGAAAGTCCCGTTTAGGTGGCGCCCGAGGTGTATTCTGATCCGTGCGTTAAATTGTGATAAATACGTGACCCTGATGTTCATTGAAACTGATGTGTTATACCGAGTGCCGTTTCAGTTGGCACACCGTAATATCCAGGGCGACAACATTTTAGGAAAAAATGTTTCCAACAAAAGTTTTATGATTTTAAGGGAAAAAATAATGGTCTTAGGGATTTGTTATTTAGTGGGAATTTTCAAGGTTATTTCAAGGTTACCTTGACTTTTTCAAACGGAAGGCCATTTTCTAAATTTCAGTATCATTTTTTGCATAACAAAATAGGTGAATTTCGTCTGAAACCGTTATCCGTTTGACCTCAATTTTTCAAGATATTTCGAATAGTCAAGAAAATAGATACTGAATAAATCAGTACAAAATATTGACAAAATATTTGTCATCTTTCAAGTAAATTGAAAATATCTTCAAAAGAAACCTACCAAAAAAAGTTTCAGCAAAAAGTAATCGACTATGTTTGGATTGGTTTCGGTTACTAATTGGTCGCGCAAAAAATGATTCTGAAAAGTATTGATTCCCAATGTATCCGTGTCATTAGGAATAGTGAACTATTCACAAAATCATCGCGGCTTGTTTTCGTGCAAACCTGATGGTCAATTTTTCCACACTCATATATTACTCTATTGTGAACATTACTTCCCTCCAAGCCAGGCAAATTGTGAAATTTAACATTACAAAATCTGCCAGTTTCACGAACGCTTTTCTGGCATCTATACCGGAGGGTTCGCAATGCAGTGCTCTGAGACCGCCTGCAGATTGCGCTGATATCCATTAGGAGCAATCAACGCCCCCTGTTCGCGTAATAATGATTGGCTCGTTTCCCGCCCTCGTCGAAACGTTTCTCCAGCTCGATCATTCCCATTTGTAACAATTGCGTATTCTCGTCCATTTATATTATTCCTATTGTGCATTCTCTCTGGTGCGCGTACTTCATGCTATCGATATGCAGCAACGATCCTGGGCAACCCGAAAGGGGTACGTGTGCCATATTGGACGAATGAAAGGAAAGGATTCCTGCAGGAACAAATATATATTGTTCTGCTGAAGAACGATGCTCTGTCGGGGAGAAGTAGGTGCACCCTCGAAGGGTTGTTTTTATTGTCTCGTTGTATACATCGTATCGGAAGAAACGGGACAATTCACGGGGTGTGCACGACATCGATCGCCCATACTTCAAATCGTATCATTAAATGAGATCGCATCCAGGATCTGCAGGCGAACAAATCCACTGGCGTTTGCTCGCAATGGAACATTGGAGCGAGCCACCCGTAGGGCTACCCTGCCGAGCTACGAGCAACACAGCACCTCCACGTGGGTGCCTCATTCACGACAGAAATGCTTGCATCACTCCACATGCCCCCAGACCGGGCCCTTCATTATTTCGCTTCTGGCTCGCTTCGATCCAGACTGCCAGGACGTTGGAATTTGGCTAAAGGCCTCTGAACGGGGCCCAAGTTGATCATGAATGCCACTTCACTACTTGTGGACTTGATGGTTAGGTTAGGTTACGCATCATAACCAAAATCGCAAAGCTAAATCACTGATTTTAAAATTATCGCAGTCTTTAAAATTCCACACGCAAATAGAATGTATGGTAGCCTAATGAGTTACGAAAGACTACAAGCGCCAGCATGTAGACGCCTCTTTTTCTAGTTGTGGAAAAGGAGGAACCATAGCGCGATGTAAAATACATGTAGCCATCTAGCGGCGGATTATTGTACCATACAACGAATACGCCTTGAGCTGAATTTCCTAACGGGTTAGGATCCAAAGTATCCTACATTTTGTCCGGGGTATCAGCTATATTCGTGCCAAGTTTTTATCAAATTCGTTGAGCATTTTTCACGTGATGCGTGCATAGACGAACGGACATCAAATTTCGACAATTGCTATTTTGGTCGTTGTATCGTCAGTGAATGATAATTACTCTCGTGAAAAAATATCTCATGTACAGGCACGACTTTGTGACGTCTTTATTACATGGATGATGACATGTAGAGATCAAGAAAAAATGTGGAAGGCTCAGATTCAAACGACACTTATTTGATTCAAACGAATCATTTACTTCGGTGTACTGTAGAAAAAGAATTGCAAATGACGTCTACCAATAGTTGAATTGGTGAAAAGGTTTATATGAACCACCCGAAGCTCACTAAAATGGAATTATCGGAGACTACAACAGCCACCATCCGAGTGGAAAACTCGAGAAAGAAACTGGCGTAGAGTGGGAATAAAGAGCCACGGGTAGTCCAAAGTACAAAATTGATCTGGAAAATTCCTTTTCAACCCCAAAGGACCCTTTGTACCCTCAATGACCGGATAAAAGATGCGGAACAAGCCTGCCTTTAGAAGTTGCGATAGACAGTCTATTGGCACAACTCTGATCTTTCTTCGGCCAACTTTGCTCAGTGTCTCGCTACCAAAGACTGTGAACCGTTCACGGCATAATCCTCCATCGTACCCGAGGGACTCGATTTATTTTCGCTACAGGACTTTCGGTACTTAAGGCGCCCGTCGCTACTTTTCCCTCTTCCGCTGATCGCCTGAACGAAGACTGCAGCTGCACTCCACTGCCCCAATTGTGTTCGCTTTGGTGCGAGCGACCAAAGAAAGGCCCCAAGCACGACAAAAAGAAGTCGAAGCACGATCGATGATGATTATCAGAAGACCGTGAAAAGAAAAACAAGTACCTAAAAAAGCCTCAAAAGGAAAACAAGCACAGCTTGTTGGATCCGATTCGGGCTGGTAACTTTTGCATCGCTGATCTTTGAAATTCCTCATGGTGGTCAAATAGATACATGCGTGTTCCATGCTCAATGAGGATACTCTGCAATCTTCGCAAACGTATTTTCTTGCCTAGCTGGATTGCCGGTCGTCAAATTTTACTGTAACACGTACGGGAAGACAAGGGTGGTGCAGCCAGATGACAAAATGGTTGGGAGCACTTAATTTTCGGCTTCTTTCCCATGGATCACTTAGCCGAGGCACCCAACTTTTGTGGGATACGTATCAATGGAATACTTTTCATTTTGGGTTGTGGGGCACAATTGTGGCTTGCACCAAGTGACTAGTTGATCGAGTTGAGTGCCCAAAGTAGTGACCGGTACAAGCCTAAGGGTGCACGGAATAGCTCTTTCGTATCCAACCAACCAGCAAGTGGTCAGCCCAATTACCTTTTTTCTCCGTGTTATTGGTCGAAAAAATGAAACCCTAATGGTCGAATGAACGTTCCTGCATTTCGGTTGATTTCTTTCCCGCTGGTCACTTCCGGCTCCCACCGTTATCAGACCATTTAATAGGTAATGTATGGACATGTCTCTTCACGTCAATTGCCACGCGAACTGGCCACAAAAGCGCCTGACGGGGGTCACGTCGACTTTGCTTTGGACAACGTTGGATCCATTTGCATCTCAGATGTGGAAGACATAGAGAGGGTTCGCTTCCCTTCTATTTCCGGTTTTCCCTATTTGCTTTTCTAGCCCCGGGACACAGTCATTACTGGAACTAGAGTACACATACGAGCTCTTTGCTATTCTTAGCAATGGGGTTAGTTTTTTTTTCTTCGTAAACTCAGTGTGCCTGCATTCGTCTCTCGTGACTTCTCGTTACAAAGAACTGTCATTCGCTGTCTCCCGCATTTCCTCACGGTCTCGTGATTGAAGACTCGACAGGAGTCCGAGCGCCTCGAAAAATGGCTCCAGGTGCACCGGGAGACCTCGTGTTTCTTCCCCCATTGCCCCTCCTCCATTTGTCAGGCCAAATAAACGTTGCAACATAACCAGCCACCGTATGCAAAGTAATCGTTGTCAAATTACGAGCCTCGGCTTTAACGCTTTTGTTTGCACGAGCAATGCGCTCGCAGTTCCTTATTTGCCATTTTTTTACCCCGGCGATCTACAGCCGTTTGACGAACGCGGACCAGTTTTTTTTCTGTGCTCGGACTCGGCAATTGGTATAGCTATGAATAATGGTCGCTGTTGAAAATGAAGACCGGAACAACTGTACGGCAGAAATGTGGACGGGCGTCGTAACTTCGTGGCTTGCCACGTGCATCGTGTAACTCCGACTGATCTCACGTGTTGGACAGCATTGGCGTCTGAAATCCTGCGCTTAGCTGACCTGCATCAGCTTGTGGCCAAAAAGACAAATCGTTGCGAAAAAAAAATGTGGTCGGAGTATGCGGATGACGTGGCTCGGATTTTACACACAATCAATACATAGACGTGCCAAGTTCAGGTTTTTTTCGCATTGTAAAATATTGATTGACAATGGATATTATTTGAACAAAGTGCCGACATTGCTGCGTGCCCAGTGTAGGTGGTTCTGGCAAATGGGCTCATCTGAAATAAAAATTCGAAGATGTACTTTTAATATAGCAATAAAACTTTATGGTGACCGGATACTTTTTTTTTCGAAAATGACGAAATGAGTGAGCTGAGGAAAAAAGGTAAATTAAAAGAAAGACAACTAATTATTTTTTATCGACAAATGGATAAACATATAAGAAAAATTATCTGGTCATACGATAGAAAATGTTATACACTATGCTCTGTCCGAATTTGAAGTGAATCGGACGATTAGATTTTTAGGTACACCGTTCCATAAAGCATAGTTTCGAGAAAGACGCAAATTAAAAAACTAAATGTTAAATGGTAGCAAGGATATTTTACAAAAATCCTGCTAACTTGGTCAATTTTTTATTTATTGCAAAATCTTCGTTGCAAATTAAATTTAAGACACTACGCAACCAAACAAATCGTATTCTCGTAACCTCAAACTTATGCAGACCCCAAACTGACAATCATTATTCGGCATGCAAAATTCAGTTTTCTGGATTGTTATCATCCGAACACTTTTTTAACAGGTTTACGCTACGATAATCATTCGAACGTTCTCTACGACTCGAAATTTGAAAAAAAAATATTTCGGTTGACCGCAAAAAAGAAGATTTCGTTGCGTTCCTTGACGCAAACTTGAAGACCATTCAGAAGGTGGCCCATGGTGACTCCTCCGTCGTGACTCGTCTCGCAAAAAGACGACGGAGCGAAAGAGGGTGAAGTTCCTTCTTCATCCCCGCGTCGCGACATGCATGGGGTAGAAAAGAGAGCGGGAGAAAAGACAGACCTCTTGAGCCACTGCGTACCCGTAACTTGTGTACCCAGGTGTCCATAGAGACGCCTGTACCTATTTTCGTTGCGGTCCAAAGAAAACGCGCAATTGTGTGTTGCACTAACGAAAGACGCAAGCACGCGCTAGCCGTAAATTTTCTATGCCTCGTCACCTCGCGTGTGTCAGTCTCAAGAAAGTGGAGGATACGAGAAAAAAAAAGTGGAAAAAAAGAGGAAAGAAAAGGAATTGTCGGGCTCGCGCCTGGTCCGCAACAAAGACTCCGCAACGCAACAACTCTCTGTCTCTCCCTCTCTCTCTCTCTCTCCCCTTACCTAGGATACCTAGACTTATGAAAAATGAGTTTGGATGCGCCTGAATAGAAACACAATTACCTGGAACTCGTGTAAACGATCTCGGATGACAAAAAAAAAATCGATCAGTAAACACCGAAAAAATTGTTTCTCACATTTCGGTGGAATACCTTTTTTTTCATCTTTTGCCGAGGACTCGCTGAACGAATTGCTCATCGAATCGGTATCTGGCGACTCATTCACAGTGTTGAATGTTGAAGCCTCGTATCGTTGGAATGCAAAGAAATTCTTTTTTCCCTTTATCGCTTTATTTTCATTATTATCGATAATAATTTCTTGTCAATTCATGGTGTAGATTTTTAATGATTTGAATGATTATTTTTACCCCAAATCGCCGGAAAAAAACTTTGGCTATAAAAAATTGATTTTCGTTCGTTCAACGATGCAGTCTTCAAGATCGTAATCATTTGATGGAAAGGGTGAATAATAAACGATACCTTCGTCCGACCGATAATTTTTTTTTTTCAAATTGCACTACGAGAAACTATCCATTTGGAACAACCTAATGCGGCAGGTTTGAAGTATTTCTCGCCAAAAGAAGTGCACACTTTTATACGACGAACTTTGCATCGTTGGAGTGCAAGTAGAACTTTTTTTTGCACTGATTTATTCAGATACACAAACGTTTTTTAAACGCTTAAAGATTGAGAAGAAGAAAAAAATGTCGAAAGGAAGTTCCGTTGCATCGATGCAAACCCCAATGCCTCATTTAATTCGTGCATGTCGTGGTAATTTTTGGGCACGCACAGTCGTACACACTTTCACGGGGAATCAATGCACACGCGAAAAATTTATCAGGCATTAACTTCTCGTTCGGTCGAGGGTTCTCGAGTGTACAACGTCTCTCACGCGTATACGGCGAACAAAATAAAAAGAGAGCGTTAAACAGTCACTGGCCTTGTGCGTACTCACGTGCAACGGTAAACGTAAACGTTGTTGCGTGTAAGGACCATTATATCATGTACTCCTGGGCGTGTATGAACGCAAACGTATAGGGTGTCCCGTTCGAATCGGTCCCGTGGAATGTCGTGCAAAAAAGTATACAAAATTTATATATATATATATATATTTATAAAATGAGTTTTTTAGTTGAAATAAAACTGTTGATTTTTCTATTCACTTTTGAACTCTTCAAGAATTGGTTCTCTCTTACCCACTTGACTATAAGTAACATACACATAGGCGGAAAAAAGTCGTGCTACTTTTCGCGTTATGACACATATTTAAGGGGTTACCCCCATTAATATGTGCATTTAAGGGGTTACCCCCACTTAAGGGGTTACCCCCATTAATATATGCATTTAAGGGGTTACCCCCACTTGCGATTTTGAAAAAATCGATTTTTTTGTTATTGCATTTTTTTGAAGTATAAGTATCTGAGAAGATGTCTTGAAAATTTCAAGTCGATCCAAACAAAATTGACTGAGATATGAGCGTTGAAAGAGAAACTTTAAACCCGTTTTTCTCAAAATGGCATTTCTGAAGTCGGTGACCAAGATTACTCGAACACTAATAAACCGATCTTCTTGAAATTTTGCAGGCTCATTTAATACATAAAAATGTAGTCTGTAATCGTTCGATTTTTTTTTTCTCGAAAAAAATGGCCGTTTTATAGCCAAAAAACGGCCGTTTTTTTCGTTAAAATCGAACCATTAACTTTGACTGTCCGCCATTTTGTGAAAAATGAATATTTTTAAAAATCCTTCGATTAAAGACTAGTTTATACTTATATTTGACTAAATCCATCCGCATTTTTTTTTCAGATGATCCACTTCGCCACAATGTTGGTCACCGCAAACCGTGTATATAAAAACATTATTTCATTGACGGCCATTTGCCACTAAACAATGTAATATTTTTCAATAAAAAAAATACTGAAAGTTCTTCAAGATGTGTTCTTTAAGATAGTATATTGATCGATTAAAAAAGATTTGTAGCTTTCTTTTAAAAAAATTCATGAAAAAGGCCTTTTTTTGCGCTACAAGTGGGGGTAACGCCTTAAGAAAAAACAACATGTTTTTACCCTACCGATTTGACTGTCTTAACCAAATGGTAAATCATGGTTTTTGAGGTCACTGAATCCGAATCTGAAGTCACCTTTCTTAAATTCAAAATAGCGAACCCAATATAGCGGACGAGAATTAAAAAAATTGTTTCGATATTATGGAAATTAATATTCTATGGTTCTTGAGGTCGCAGAGGCCGAATCTGGTAGCAAACTTTCAAGATTCAAAACAGCGAATCGAATATGGTGAATGCAAAAATTTCAAAAATCTTTTGATTACCTCGAAAATTTGTATCTAGATGTTTGTGGTCACGAATTTCGAATGTGAGCCCTAACGATAAAGAACTGAAGTTCGGATATGCTATAGCAGATCAAAATTTAGTCAACTATTTATAGCAAACTGTTATTCATAATAAAAAATGGAAAATCATATTTTTAATGGTTTCATATCCCGCTCTCCGCCCAACCCCCGAGTCACAAATCGAGGACGTGGCGGTTGTTGACTCCGATTTTATATTTCTTGTACATTTTGATAAAAATTTTTTTTGTGCTTTTCGTATTTTTTTTTAATTTGATTTTTTTTTTGTTTTCTGTATCTATTGTTTTTTTAGTCTCATTTGTTGAGTCTTCAGGATTATTTCATTTTTCAATTTATTATCTCCAGTTTCGAGCTTAGACATGAAGAAGAATTTTAGTATTTTACTTGACAACATCGAATCGAATTTTCAACGTGTATCGTGTCAAATTTTACCTCAAACACCAAAAGCTACAAACTTGCGTTTAAATCCAACTATTTTTCGAATTTCTATCGACCATATTGCAGAAGTCATTTTCAATTTTAAAAATCTGATTTCACTACATTCGATTTCAGGGATTCGAATTTAGGGACCTTAAAAACCGCAGACTACTTATTATTCTTATCGGAATCAAACTACTTTTCGAATTTGCATGCGCCATTTTCAAATCTGTAAATATCAGATTCTTTTTTTTCTTCACATCATTTTTTTTGTCTGACAAATAAGTTGCACGAAAATCTCATTTTCGCCACACAGATCATCATTACACGAGAGTCGGACAGGAATAATTGCGATAGTGATGATAATAATTGAACACACCTCAATTTGTTTATATAATATTCACATAACAACAAGACGTTTTTCCTATACAATCTCTTTCCACAGGTTCACTCGCGTAACCTTAATTTTTTTATATATATATATTTTTTTGCCGTTTCATCGCAAATATAAAAAATATCAGATCACTTCTTTTCACTTGAGCATTTTTCAAATCCAGCGTCCCCTCGTAATTTTCCTAAAAGGGATGAGAAAAGATGGGAACCTTTCGACGAAAGGGTATACAGGACTTTTTTTTGTAAAGGGCCTCCTCCCTTTACTGACAAAAAAATTCTGTGGAAATTGTTGAAATTGAGAAAGAGTTTTTTTTCCTATAATTCCGAGAGAGAAGGAACTCATCTCTTTGGCCGCGAATGATTCGCTTTGCTCATAACAAAACCTCGCGGATCTCTCCTGCATTTTCAGACTCTTTTATACGGGAGACGGAGAGGGAAAAAAATCGTTGCACCAATTATCCGGCAGGTATAGAGGTTGCGCGCTCGGCTCTCTGAAGTACAGATTTTTTTTCTTGTTGCGCCAAGCGGGCTTTTTCGGTCCTCGTGTACAGGGGCGTGAGAATGAGCCGGAAAATATTTTTCTCGAGACGATATTTTTTTTTTCCTCGACTAGATATTTCGTGTCCTGCGCGCAACGTCAATAGATTTTGAAACGTGCCACTTTTGGAATCGCTAATGCTTACGAGTTGCTTAAATTTAAAGAAGTTGGCGCGATCCAGTTGAGTCAAATGACGTTTTGTGCATTTTTTTCAATTAACCTCAAAGAAATGCATACGAGGTATACATTTATTCTGTACATCTTAATTTTTCATAAAATATATATAATTAAAGGGCAAAACTATGCGTTTTTATATTTTTATCACCTAAAATAAGAAAAACTTTTGTGTTACTGCCAACTTGAAAAAGTATAACATTAGGGACGATTATTATGAAAAAAACTGCGGCAGCGAACGTTTTATACAACTCAGAATGGAATTTCGCGTCATTTATAATTATGCATATTTATATTTATTTATGTCGAAAAATTATTTGTTTCTACCGTCAATTAATATTACGTCTTGCCGAAATACGGCTACTTCGCGGACATTGAGGTTGGCGGGCCGGGTTAAAATTCCGAAATTTAAATGCTCCGACGGTTTAAAATTCCGAATTTTAATATTCCGAAATTCACGATGGGGCCGGGTTAAGCTTCCAAACTTTGAATTATCAGAACGCTCGAAACTCCGAAAAAATACTACCCTGAAAGATCAAATCTCCGAAAGCATTTTACACGAAAGACCAAACTCCGAAAATCTAAACACCGTCGAAATAATTCGGCTATGAAAGGATTAAAAGTTTCTAAATTTTCAATAAACCGACGAATTATTTCAAGAACTTTTTTTTATTAAGAAGTGATTTTGCGTCAATTTTGGAATTTGTCTAGACAATGTTATACGTTCTACATCATTTACAGTCATCTGTGCAGACTTTGGCTGGCGCGATCTTGACATGGGGGCCGCGATGAAATTACGAAGTTTGCCAGCGAAAGTCTACACAGTTGACTGTAAATGATGCAGAAGGTATAACATTGTCTAGACAAATTTCAAAATTGACGTAAAATCACTTTTTGAGGGGATACCCCCACTTGCGATTTTGAAAAAATCGATTTTTTTATTGCATTTTTTTAAGTATAAGTATCTGAGAATATATCCTGAAAACTTCAAGTCGATCCGAACAAAATTCACTGAGATATGAGCGTTGAAAGAGCGTTGAAAGAGAAACTTTAAACCCGTTTTTCTCAAAATGGCATTTCTGAAGTCGGTGACCAAGATTACTCGACACTAACGAACCGATCTTCTTGAAATTTTGCAGGCTTATTTAATACATAAAAATGTAGTCTTTAATCGTTCGATTTTTTTTCGAAAAAAAAAATGGCCATTTTATAGCCAAAAAACGACGGTTTTTTTCGTTAAAATCGAACCATTAACTTTGACTGTCCGCCATTTTGTGAAAAATGAATATTTTTCAAAATCCTTCGATCAAAGACTAGTTTATACTTATATTTGACTAAATCCATCCGCATTTTTTTCTTCAGATGATCCACTTCGCCGCAATGTTGGTCACCGCAAACCGTGTATATAAAAACATTATTTCATTGACGGCCATTTGCCACTAAACAATGTAATATTTTTCAATAAAAAAATTACTGAAAGTTCTTCAAGGTGTGTTCTTTAAGATGGTATATTGATCGATTAAAAAAGTTTTGTAGTTTTCTTAAAAAAAATTCATGAAAAAGGCCTTTTTTGCGCTACAAGTGGGGGTAACGCCTTAATAAAAAATTTCTTGAAATAATTGGTCTATCTATTGAAAATTTTGAAACTTTAAAAACTTCCATAGCCGCTTCATTTTGACGGTGTTCAGATTTTCGGAGTTTTGATCTTTCGGGGTAGTATTCTTTCGGAGTGTTGAGCGTTCTGATCATTCGAAGTTCGGAATTTCAACCCGGCCCCGGTTTGGCAGCAATGCTCGTCGTAATCTTCCATCAAACCTTGATGGTTCAATATTGAATATATATGGTTTACGATGGGCAAAATGAGTTTTTTTTTTCTTTTTCAAATATTTACGAAGATTCAGTTTGCATTAATACGTTGTTAGAAATGGCTATCTTGGTGCTAAACTGCCAAACAAAAATTACGTCACCTGTAGCGTGAACGTCTTGCCCATCTAACTGCACGTAAAATTACATACATTAGACTATTTTTTACAGCTTGTGCTTCGCGGTGAAAAAAATTCAAAAAAATTATAAAACCTCTGTATAGTCTGGACAATGATATATATATTTTTCAAATTTAATCTTAGATTGTGGCTAACACTCCAACCTCCTTAACCGGGCTTGTTTCTTTTATTTTGCAGACACTTCGTACGAGAAAGCCTGCAGAAGGGGCAGCGCCCCTGCTACCCCGGTTCTTGGCGCGAGACCGCTCGATGTTACCCCCAACAGGATAGTGGCGAGTATTTCTGCATACTGTTTTTAATAATAAAAAAATAACACTAGCGAAGTACTGGAATTTTTATTATTTTTATTATCTCATTTCTCGGGCCACTGGACTTATCTTCGATAACCAATGCACCTATCTATTGACTTGGATGAAAGGTTCCATTGGATCACAATAGACATTGGGAAAAAAGTGTTTATTAGACTGAGATAAAATTTTATCTCAGTTCTTTTCAGACTTTTTTCATTCGCTGCAGTGCAATTATATATTTAGCTCGAACAAATATTTGATTTCGTCACTAAAGGGTACTGCTTCCAATAGAAAAATTCCATTCTATTGGATACTTCCATTTAGGCTACAAATGTCATTGAAATATTTTTAAAAAACCTTATGAAGGATCCATAATTGGAACCTGCTCCAAAAATAATTTAGGGAGTCATTAAAATGAAGAAATGAAAACATAAAAAAGAATGTTCGTTCCACTCCAATGATGAAAACTTCGACACCATATTTTAATCAAGTCCGATAAACCTTTCGCCAACAAATATTTTAGCTTTTGACGTTTGTACACAATATTTTGGCCTTCGTCACTACAAAACGGTGGATCCGAAATTACAACTCGAAATTCAAATCGGTAGGTGGATTTTGAGGGAAAAAATGACAAAGCTCCGGTTTTGAGGTTATTCACAGTGCGATCACTACGCGACACGATTTGTCCGCTTGGAATGTGACGCGCATCGCGCTCTTGTTCCGTCCACTAAACATTTATTTAATTCCAACCAATCATTCCCTAGAAAAATAAATACACCACCAAAATGCTCTTGAACTTGCCTCGTTGGAATGCAACAAGAATTCTTTTTAATTTTTTTATTTCCTCTTCGTTATTTAAAAAAAATTGTTTTTGCAAATAGATTATAGATTCTTGAATGAGCAAATAAAAAAGATTATAATTTTCGTTGCATTCCAACGATGCAAACTTCGACATTATCTACTAAAACATTAATTCGACTTGAACAAATGTTCTCTTCGTAATAAATACCGATGCGCAGAGGCACCCTTATTTTCACTTACTTTCAGCCGCCTGACCAGTCAGCAAACTCGGTGAAACATTATTTTTAAAAATCAAACACGCGCATCCAAAATATTGTTATATGCCGTGAAAAACAAATTTTCCGTCACGTAATTCAGCACCCCCTTGGATCTCGCTCGCACCATGCATTTTCTCCCGTCCAAACGGTTTTTCCTCCACATTTGATTCGCCGTGTATCGATCTTTTTTTCCCTCTCTACGTCCTATGCGTGCTCTTGTTCGTCTTTTCCGGTGGTCTTTTAGGTTTGCCTTTCACCTGGCGCCTCTGGCTTTGCGCCTGTAATTTCGGGCGAGAATTCAGAGCGTGTGAAATAGGGACGACCTATATATATATATATATATATAAAAGAGAGACAAGAAAATTCGCGACGAACGATATATGTGGATTGTGCTACGCCCGTTTCATTAACGATTTGAGGGCCCTCTATTTACTTTTAAGCTCATAATAATAATAATAATAATAGAAGAAATTATCGACGATCGAATTCACACGGTCGCGATCTTGCGCACCACTGATCTCGAATAGACGATCTCGAGTGGAGCATAATAATGTCCGAACGACGTGGACCGTCGATTTTTCCACACGATTTTATTTCTCATCTGCGTACTTTGTCGCATTGGGGAAAGTTACAGGCCCGTTGAAATTACACGGTTCATGAAAGACGAATTTTTCTTATCGTAAAAGAATCTCTTTTATTTTTTATAAGGAAGTCAAGATAGCTTAATATTTTTAACGAAAAAAAATTTGCCTTTCATTTCTTTGTAATGAAAAAACAATTGCCTTTTATTGTTTTTAACGAAAAAAAAATTGTCTTTTGTAATGAACAAAATTGTTCTTGATATTTTTTTACAAAAAAATGATCATTCTTTTTCGGAAGAAATCGAACTTAACTTTTTTGTATGAAAAAAAAATTGTCCTCCATTTCAATTTATGAAAATAAATCGTCCGAATTCTCTAATGAAAAAAAAAAATTGTCCTAATTTTTTTACGAAAATAAATCGTCCCCAATTTTTTAAATAATTCTTAGTTGCTAAAAGAAATCGTACTCAATTTATTTTGTCGAAAAAAGGTGTTTTATTAATTTTTTTTTCGAATTAAAAAATCGTTTTTCGTGGAGCGCTGCCAAAAAGAATTCAACTTTGAAAAACGAGAAAAAAGTGGATATTAAGTTCGGGCTCCGTGCCCGCGATAATTTCCCTGTATTCTGAATGGCTTATTATGGGTATTCATTCCCCATGAATATTTTTGCCGGCAAATTGAAATGATATCGAAAATCGTTGATCGATGCATTGCTTCTCCCGTCCACTTTTCGTGGACATTCGATTGATACGATCGTTCGATTGTTCGGGAACACGAGCGTATAATGTGATTTAACGTACGGAGCAGCGTCGACGAGCGTTCTTTCGTCTTTATCGTGATTTTTTTCATCCATCTCCTTTAGGCTCATCACTATATATGCAAATATCTATTTTGAGATGGCGAGAGAGAGACAAGGGGGGGGGGGGAGAGGGAGAGAGAGAATATCCCCTTGCGTATACATATATGAACGTTGAATTATTTATGTATCGCACCCCAACGACAACGGCTGACTTTCTACCTGTGCCCGTTACGTTTCCCATCCAAAGCATCTTTATTACCTCGAGGATGATCGTCACACGTCGATCGAACCAGGACCAAACTTGCCTACTGCCTTTTTGCATGGATGTCCGCAAGCACGTGCATACATATGCCTATCTATACATACGCGTCGAGAAAAAATATATACATACATACCGGGTGTCCCAGAACTGAATGCGTTCCCGGAAATGGGGGGGTTGGGGGTGAAATTCTGAGTCGATTGATATAAGCATGTGTGAGTCTCAGATCAAGCCCTGAATTATTATTGATTTTTAAAGGCGGGCCAATCAGGTGCGCCCGATGAGCCGGCTGATTGGCCCGCCTTTAAAAATTAATAATAATTCAGGGGTTGATCTGAGACCCACACATGCTTAAATCGATCGACTCAGAATTGCACCCCCAAACCCCCCATTTCAGGGAACGCATTCAGTTCTGGGACACGCTATATATGTGTGTGTGTGTGTGTGTGTGTGTGTGTGTGTGTGTGTGTGTGTGGGTGTGTGCGCGCGCGCGTGTGTGCGTGCGTGTGTGTGTGTGTGTGCGCGCGCGCGCGCGTGTGTGCGTGCGTGTGTGTGTGTGTGTGTGTGTGTGTGTGTGTGTGTGTGTGCGTGCGTGCGTGCGTGCGTGTGCGCGTTTGTGTGTGC
>OY723393.1:3087091-3107091 GCA_963210295.1 Ophion ellenae
TTGTCTTACAATATTAAAATGGAGGTTTGTGCA
Organism: Ophion ellenae; assembly: GCA_963210295.1. Lineage (NCBI taxonomy): Eukaryota > Metazoa > Arthropoda > Insecta > Hymenoptera > Ichneumonidae > Ophion > Ophion ellenae. Next base: position 3,087,125 of record OY723393.1, read on the forward strand.
AAATTTCAGCTCGATGGGGTGGGGGGGGGGGGGGGGGGGTCGGAACCTTATCCCAAGATGTTGTTACGCAAAATGGCTCGATGACTCGAATCCAACTAGCGTTCGTTATAAACTCTGTTCTTGTGCAAAATACACATCACAAGATAACGCGTCTTTATAAAGAACCTCTGGTTTTCGAATCGCCAGGTTAAGTTTTTGATGAAGCCTTTCCAGGGCTGTATTACGTGTCAGAATGGTAATACGCGTAACAATAGGTCTGTAGCCCAACGGTGTCTTTATCGACGGCGCAGTCTTTCCTCGATGTCAGAATCAGGACCAATATTGGAAGTGAGATGAGTTTCACGTGTATTTTTATACTTGCCGAAATGTTGATCAAAGGTCTCTTTCCTTGGGACTCCTCTGTTATAACAAACAGTCGACGTCTTTACAGAAAGAGGACGAACCTTGGTGAGTACGATGCGAAACTGGTGAAGAATCAGAGCTTGCCAGGATTTGGAACAAGGTGTCTTCAGGTTATCACAAAGGAGAAGATCACGAGTTAATTGTGTCAATGATTTAATTACACTTATATCAGTTCGTTACATCGATGTTATTTTAACTCGGATGCGGATAACACTCTTCCGGTTTATTAGCGCGATGGTTTAAACGTTACAACAAACGCGTTCGCGTAATTTACGGAGTTTCTTAATGAAAACTTGCGCGTGTTATCCCGTGTACTGTACGGCGTATCGCTAGCGTAGCAGCTAACAGTCGAGGTCTTTAAGAGAGAACCTCTTCGTAACAGTGATTTCACGATTCTGACTTATAGGTCGTCAGTCCCGTGCTACGCAGGGCCGATATTTGTCGGATAGCGATAGTGGGGCAAGGGTTTACGTGACTGCATTTCTAGGAATGCATCCGTGGGACCCATCGATAAGTATATATTCCCACGCGTTAGTCTGACTCAGTCCGCAGTGTTTCAAGGGTTTTGGACAACGGACTCACGCCGAAGGCGAAGCGCAATAAAATTTAATCTTATAAAATATTTATATAAACGTTGAGAGCTCGGGCGCATATGCAGGCCGAGAAATATTGATACTTAATCCTAGACAAAGTTGCTTTGCGCGGTCACGTACGCAAGCCATGAGACATAGCGAGTTATATTAACGAAAAAATATATGAGCATATATTTTTATTTTGTATTTATATTTGTTCTTATTCTATGGATATGAGAATAAAGTATTTGCTCTAATTAAGGCAATTTATGCGGTTGGCTTAACACCCCCCAAGTTAGATTGAACTTCGGCGATAATGAATTTAGATGTCGAAGGTCTTATCTCTTTTGGTTCCGCTACAATATTTTTCGGGGCTCCCGATAGGTTTGATTGTTCTTGCCGTTCTGTCAAGTATTCTAGTTGTTTTTGACGTTTTTGCAGTTCTATTTTCGCTTTATTCTCATATTTCTTAATTTTCTTATTGGCTCTGGGGCAACAACATTTGAAGAGTCCGTTTCTGAGAAATTTAAGGACGGGCGTTACAGCTCCGCATCGCAATAGTACAAACAATATACCAGTTATTCCTAATGATGGCAAACCTATTTTAATGAGCTTATCGAGTAATCCATTCATGGTTTTCCAAAATTCGTCGTGTTTAAGTATGATACTGGCTTTTTCTATGTCTTTGCTGATGTCATCTAGATCTTGACCAATATTTTTTAGGTAAGTAGTGTCTATCTGGTTTGGCACATCTTTTATACGCATAACTAATTGTGAAAAGTTTATTGCCAAGTGCGTTAGACTCGGATTTATCAATCGATATTCTTTCGGAATTCCATTCAGGATTGTTTTGGTATTGCCTTGCATTAGCGTACATTTATCCGTTGTTTTCAACAGTGTCACTTCTTTAATGTAAATTTCGCTTCTATAGTTCTTACATTCTACAAGTACCAGAACTGGTTTTTCAATGTTCGGTATTAACAACACTCCGCGATTATCGTATAATGAGATATAGCTCATGTTGGTGACGTTGATTTTACTTAGCTCGCATTGTTTGATGTCGCTTTGACACGTTGGTTTATTGATTCTATCGTAAATCGGGTGCTTATAGTGTGTAACATAGTAATTATCAATCTTCTTCATTCGCATAATCTCAATTTCATTAGTTATCATATAGTTGCTCCCTTGTCTTAACAAGTGGGAATATTTTGGAGCAGCGACGACATATGTATTATTGTAAATCTTTGGGATAGGTATGACGTTATACAATTTCCACTGATTATTTTCTAGTTTAGGGATCGTTAATTCGAAGATGAGATTGCTGCCTCTGAACAGTATTATTTTGTCGGCGATATCTATGAAGTGTTGCGCTCGCGTTTCGTTGTAATAATTGAACACATGGTCGGCGTTTGATTCCTTTAGTAGTTTATCGATCATGTCTAAAATGACTTCCGGTTCTACTAGTTGAGGTAGAATCTTTTTGGTTTCAATAGCTAGTATTACATTATTTATATCGAATAGTAAAGTATCTATGCACGACATGAGAGATATTAGGTACATACTTCGGAATTGCGCTTGTTTTAACATTTTGATGTGTTCTCCTGTTTCGGTAGCTAATTTACGAATAACTGCTGATTGTTTCTGAACTGAGGTTTTAATGAGGTTTACTGAATCCGTTACATTTTGAATGTTATCGTCGATCCTGTCTATGTCATCGCTAGTAGCAGTTCCGTATAGGAATTTTTGGATATTACCACAAAAGTTACAAACTCCTCTTCTGCGTCGTCTAGGAGTCAATATATCGCACGCAACAACCAGGTCTTCATTTCCTGTTTTTGTGATATATTCGGTTATTTCCTTTAAGTTTTTGAGCGTGGGTATTACTTTATTACGATTTTCCGGTGTGTCTTTAATATTATTGAGTTGTAAGAATTTCGTCTGCAGGTCATATATAATATCATCTCTTTGTAAACAGGTGTATCCACTGAGGGTTGGTGTTATTGTTCCCCATGTTCTGTATGGCATAGCGTCTTCAAATCTTTCTCTTAGCTTTTTTATTTTCTTCGTTGTCAGTTGTTTACTAAAGACGTGATCATCGTCTTTAATCCCAGGATTTAAGGTTGTTAACAGTTGAACTTGCTTCCTCAATTTATAGACCTTCAGATTGATGGGGTTTATTATTTCTTGGACATCATCTGACAGTTCTACATATTGGTCAGCTAGTTTATCGATTTCTTTATAGGCTGTATAAATGCTCCTAAGGTCGATAATTATTGAGAACCTCATTTCTTCACTATAGGTCACTACGTATGCCTGATATTCTTCTATGAATGAAGTGTTTGAGAAGGTTACCTGTTCGATAGTAAAAGCGCTGTTAATTGCGATGAGCGTGATCGTTGTCATCAGCAATGTCTTCATTATGTTCGTCATCTGGAAAGAATAACTTTATTCTATTTAGGTGGACTATTTTTTCTTTATCATCGATTTTTATCTTAAGGTTTGACTTATCTCTGTAAATTTCTATTATTTCGTATGGTCCTAACCATTCGAGGTCTAACTTATGTTTTTTACTTTCGTTGAGGTTTGACTTATCTCTGTAAATTTCTATTATTTCGTATGGTCCTAACCATTCGAGGTCTAACTTATGTTTTTTACTTTCGTTGTGAAGGTAAACTTTCTGTCCCGTCTTGATCTTATCAAAATCCAGTTTATTTTTACTTTCGTTTAATCGTTTGGCTGTTTGTTCTTGTTTCAATTGTAAACGTTCGCGTGCTTCTGAGAGTATTGTGTCGTGCGTATGTGTCCACTTCTTTAATAAATCGTCATAAGTCAATGATTTTTTATGAGGTAGGCTTGATGGCTTTTTAAGTTTTCTATTAAATGCCAATTCGTCAGGTCGATATCCAGTTGCACTGTGTACCGAACTGTTATAAGCGAAGGCTACCAATTTCAATATATCTTTCCAATTGTTTATCTGTCCCTCACACATGGTTTTTATTGATTCCTTAAGAAGGGAATGCATTCTTTCAATGCTCCCATTACTTTGAGGGTGGAATGCGGTAGTTTTGATATGCGAAATACCGTGTAATTGTTCGAAATCCTTCATTAATTTTGAATTAAATTCTTGTCCCTGGTCTGTTAAAATGATATCAGGGGATCCATGGATCATTATAAAATCATCGTTTAATGTTTGGATGATCTCCGAGCTAGATTTTGTCTCGAGTGGGATGTACTTAGTTAGACAATCTTGTATACTGAGGATATATTCATGCCCTGAACGCGATCTTTGTAGTGGGCCGAATATGTCTAACGCAATTTTTTCAAAGGGCTTATCTGGCAGTTCGGGTACAATAGCAGGAGCAATGTTCCGATTTCTCACAGCTTTAAATTTTTGACATATTTTACAGTTCTTAATATAATGTTTTACGTCTTCTTCGAGGCGTTCCCATTCCCTGTGTTCTTTTGTTCTTTGTATAGTTTTATACTCTCCAAAGTGTGAGCTTAGGTTAGTACCGTGGCTTTCTGCTATTATTTTCTTTTTGTCTATGTAGTCAGGTTCCTTGAAGGTCGAAAATCTTAATATCGATAAAATCTCTTCCTTCTCTGCTTTGGTCATTACATCATCTGTAAATATCCTAACATGTTTAGTTCCTTTGATTTTATTGATGGTAAGCTTGGATCTTACTTTATTAAGAATCTGATAGTAGAGACTTTGAGGTTTATTATTTGTCGGTTGGGTGATTTTTATCCAGTGTTTTCCTTTTACATTGGGTTTCTCTTTTAAAAGGTGTCCCAAATTGTTGGGGTTAAACAACTTGTATGTCGAGTATTGATAATAGTCATATGGCAGTTCTACGCCTAAATCAATTTGGGGTTGATCTGAAGTCTCGTCTTGATTCGTTTCGTCTTCGTCACTGAAACTCTCTAAATCTTTCATAGCGTTTGAGTCTCTTGGTCTTAAGTTGTAATTAATTTGGTTACGGCTTTCAGGGGTTTCCTGACTTTTCTTCACATGATTTATTTCATCATTCGTGGTGCTCATAGTTTTGAATTCTTTCTGAACATTGTCTATCATTGATTTAAGTTTATTAGGGGCTGTTTTACTCTGTTTGTAAGTGTTTCTCCGAGCTATTCGTTTGATTTTAAATTCTGTTTGCTCAATATTGCTGGTAATTATATATTGGTTGTTCCCGTACGAATCTGTTTCAATGTGATAAATGAGTTCGTTGTTAAATGTCTTGTCCTTGTTGTAGTCCTCAGGTAATTCCATATGTGCTTCTCTAGACAATGCGTCAGCTACTACATTATGTTTTCCCTTTACGTATTCGATGTCGAATTCATACTCTTCGAGTTTAAGTCTCCATCGTAATAACCTCGATGCAGGGTCTGGTTTATTAGCTAACCATTTTAATGCCTGATGATCAGTTTTTATTGTAAACTTTCTTCCTAAAAGATATTGTCTGAATCGTTTAACTGCCCAAACTATAGCGAGTAGTTCTTTTTCTGTTGTCGTGTAGTTGGTTTCGGCTTTATTTAACGTCCTCGATATATAAACGCATGGGTGTCCTGCCTGTGATAATACAGCTCCTAGTCCTTGATTTGAGGCATCAGTCGTTAATACAAATTTTTTCGTATAATCCGGATATTTTAATACAGGATCATTCGTGAGGATATTCTTTAACGTGTCGAATGCTACTTGACATTTATCCGTCCATGTTATTGGTCCACTTTTGTTTTCCTGATAATTTTTGGTTAGGTCAGTCAAAGGTTTAGCTATGGATGAAAACTTCGGGATAAATTTTCTGTAGTATCCTGCGAGTCCTAAAAATGATTTAATTTGCTTAGGTGTTTTAGGTATGGGGAATTCTTTTACAGCTTTGCATTTTTCTACGTTGGGTTTTACTCCGTCACGTGTAATAACATGTCCCAAATATTCGAGTTCAGGTTTCACGTATTCGCATTTATCTGGCTGTAATTTCAAATTTGTATCTCTCAGTCGATTGAAGAGTATTATCAAATTTTGATTATGTTCTTCCATGGTTTTTCCAAAAACTATTATATCGTCCAGATATGCAAAACAAATTTTTCCTATTAATCCTCTTAATGCAGTGTTCATCATTCTTTGAAATGTTGCCGGTGCATTTTTTAATCCGAAGGGCATTTGTAGGTATTCAAAGTGTCCTTGGTTAGTACTAAAAGCGGTATACTTTCTAGATTTTTTCTCCATTGGTATTTGGTGGAATCCTGCACTTAGATCGAATGCAGAAAAAACTGCGGCTTTTCCTAGGTCGTCGAGGATATCTTCTATAACAGGCAAGGGGTATGAATCCTGAGCTGTTTTTTCGTTCAATTTTCTATAGTCAATCACCATTCTCCATTTTGTCTTTCCTGACGCATCTTTTTTCTTTGGTACTATCCAAATGGGTGCATTGAATGGTGATTGAGAATGTTGAATTATTTTCTTTTCTAATAACTCTTGCACTTGTTTGTCCACTTCTTCCTGATGGATTTTAGGTGGTCTGTAAGATTTGATATTGATGGGTTTCGTTGGTTCGTCAATTACGATTACGTGTTCTGCTAAGTTGGTACTTGGTGGCTTGTCATGGTCTAATTGGAATAGATCTGAATAGTTCTGTATGATTTTCCAAATTTCATCTTTTTCTTTAATACTCTTTATGTGCTCCAGTCTAGTCTTGGTTTTCAGTTCCTGAATTCTTTTATTACTTTGGTTACTTTTGTTGCTCGTTAACCTCGGTTTTACTTCAAAGATTTGAATGTTTTTTGTTTGAAAAGTGATGTTCTTCTTTCCTTCATTTGCTAATGGAATATTTACAATACCTTCCTTTATATGATGGATACTGTCTCCTTGAGGGGTTCTTACTAAGACTGTTCCTTTCCGTTTCTCTACTTCTACGGGGATAGTTATAAACCGTCCGGCAGGCACAGTGAATTCGGATGATTCTATTTCTTGATATTTTTTGTTAACTCTTATTTTTCTCCGGGGTAAGTCAACTATGACGTCGTTGTTTAGAATGAAAGGGGTTCCTATTAAAGCGTCTTCTCTAATCGGATAGTCTGATGGAACTATATGAAATTTGTCACGTCGGTCGTTAATGTTTCCTTTGCATTTGATAAACGTATATCCGAGTGTTTTATTTGTCGTTTTTCCCGTGTTAAAGAGGATGGGTTTTTTAACAATGTGCTTTTCTTTCACAAGGTGTTCTTTGATTATGTTAATGGATGCTCCTGTGTCGATTAATGCTGTTAAAGTTTCGAATGTCGTCCGTTCGAAGTTGAATTTCGCGGTGAAAAGGTGTCCTTTATCTATTGCGGAGATGTACTCTCGTCGTGGACGCTCTCGTCGTCGCTTGTGCTTTCTTGCTCTTCGTTTGTCGTGTTCACTTCCTGTTAAGGAGGTTTCTTCCGATGAGGATTCTGTCGAAAATTTTGGTTTCCTTTTTGGGTAGGTTTCTTCTTCTGATTGGTGCCTTTGTTGAAAGGACTCGGTATTCCTTGATCTTTCTTCTTTTGGTTGCAATACAGCTCAGTATGTCCAGGCCTTTTGCAATACGTGCATTTTCTGTCCGGATGGTTCATTACCATAATATATTCGAGTGCCTTTTTCATTTGACTGGTTGTGTTTATCGAGTCAAGGTCGAATTCTTGTATATCGTTCTGATACTGTCGTTCTTCTTCCGTCATGCTTTCCTGTCCTTCCTCTTCGTCATGTGAGTCGCATTCGTTGTATTCAGTGTGGTGGACGTTTGGTTTGTTCATTGAGAAGAATTTCCTGTTTTCTTGTGGTTTATTACTGAATCTTGATTTTTCGTGGTTGAATCTGGGTTTTTCCGGTCTACGTTGGGGTTGAGGTTCATGAAACATTCCTCGTTGTCTTTGGATGCTTCTTTTGAAATCTTCGTGTTCTCGAGCAGTTGCTTCTGCTTGTGCGAGCGAATATATGTCCTTTGTTCTGAGATAGGCTCGTGTGTCTTCCTTGAGACTTTGCAGATAAGTCTGAATGATATCTTTGTCAGATATTTGTAAATATATGGTGATTGATTCATCCGTTTGATGAGCTTGTTTAAGTTCGAGTCGTTTAGCGTTTAACCAAGATATATAGATTCTTCGGAATTTGGTGTTATGCTCTTGGATCGTTCCCTGAGTGTGGATGCATGCTGTCAACTCGTTCATGAGTAACAGTGATGATTTCACTGGGTTGACGCGTTTTATCAAAACGTCTTTCAACTGGTCGTATGTATAAATATCGACGTTCGAAATGCAACTTTGTGCCCTTCCTTTGATTTTCATTGTTAATATCTTTTCCAATAATAAGCCGTGTTGCTCTGGCATTGTCCAATGTCGTGCTCTGTCAACTTTCGTTGTCCATTCTGAAATGTTGACTGCTCCTTCTCCCGTGTCTCCGGTAAAAATGGGTACTATATCAATAGTCTCCTTGGCTGGTGCGGTTTGGTTCGGTAGCAGGTCGTGAGGCATTCGATGTGGTCGGTAATGATTTCCTCTGGCGTTAGGTTGGCTATCAGCGTCTTCATCATCGTCATCGGGGTCGTCGTCGTCTGGATTTCCAGGTGGTGGTGCGCGGGGTTGATTTCGATTAGATCGATTTGGTGGTCGTCTGTTATCCTGAGGTGCCCTTTTGTCTAGTTGTGAGGAGGTAGGTTGCGACTCCTGTTTCTGTATAAGTTGTCTCATCATGGTTTCGAGATTTTTCATTTGGTCTTTTACAGTCTTTAGGTCTTGTTGGAGCTGAATATTTTCTGTTTTCAGTATTTGCATTTCGTATTCGTTCGTCTGGTCTTGTTGGTCTTTGGTAATAGTCAGAGTATTCATTTCTTGTCGGTGTATTCGTTTCAAGTCGTCTATACCAGAATTTAATTTTTGAATATGCTGTTCTTTTTGTGCAACAGTAGCTCGTAGTTCTAAGATGGTGTTCTCTAACCTTTCTTTTTCTACGTTATAATCTCGTAATATACTTTCCCTATTCCGTTGGAATTCTAGCCTCGTTTGTTCTCCAAATTGCTGTTTCTCTTTAATAAGTTTTTCTTCAGTTTTTTGGAATTCTCGTATTTTTTCTTTTAGTTGTCGATCGAACTGAACGTCGTAGTTCCTTTTTATTTCTTTAATTACTTGCTCCTGTCTATGAGCGTTTTGTTCTTGTAAGGCTTTGAATTGATCTTGGGTCTCACTGGTTTCTTTTTCAAGGTATTGTTTCTGTGCTATAATCTGTGATTGTAGCGCGATATTCGTGCTCTCAAGGGTCTCGATATGTTCGCGATAGCCTTGAGCGTCTTGCTTAATGATTTCTACCTGATCTTGTAAATATTTTTGTTTAATTACTTGGTTTGATTTTTCCCTTTCTAATTGCTGTTTTTCTGTCTGGGTCTCCTGTAAATTACGTCTGAGCTCATTTATTTCGCCGCATTTTGCTGAGAGTTCTATTTGGTTTTTCTGTAAAGTTTTTTCGAATTGGTTTTCGAGGTCGAGGTTTCGAATTTCGAGAGTTTTAATAAGGTCGTTCTGTTCAAGGTTCGCTTGACCTATTCGCTCTACTAGGGCAAGATTATTATTGTTATTTTTCTGTACGTGGACTAATTCAGAGCGTAATTCGAGTTGGGTTCTTTCGAATTCTAGTCTCTCAATATTAAATTGGGAGATTTGTTGTCCTTGCAGGCTGATTTTTTCCGTCAATGGTCTTATCTTGTTTTTTGATTCTTGAAGTGCATGTTGTAATTGTTCGATTTCTGTGTCGCGTAATTTCACTTCTTCTATCGCTTTGCCCTTTAAAGTAAGCCCTTCGTCGAAGTATTTATTTACTAATAGAGTGAGTTGAGAGTTGGTTACGGTAGCTTCTTCGAGATTTCTTGCAAGTATAGGGTTTTCTGTGGACTGTCTTTTTCGTGGTGGTCTGAGTTCATTAAGGCTGGATGCTTCTGATTCTAATTCTCTCGTCTTAGGGATAGCGATCTGATTTTCTGGGCGAAGTGCTATGGCAAGATCTTGTTCTTCAATTTCCTCAATATTCTTTTTTCCTATGGTTACTAAAACATGGTTTAATGAATGAGGTATCTCATGATATGCTAATAGCAGCGGGTGATTACTGGGGTCTTCGTGAAAATTCCAAGTTATTTTTTCTATCTGCTCAGTTTTTCTCAGGGCGTATAAATCTTCTTTAGGTTCCCATTCAGGGTGATTTTTATAATACAGAAAATAACTGAACAGGATTCGTGAAATGTCCTTTTTGAGTTTCTTCACATGACTAGGGATTTCATCGATTACAATGCTTCTTCCTGATACACTATTTCCTGCTATGGACATTACCTTTGATTTTAGTTGCGTTTATGTATGTATATTCTTGTAGTTGATTATTAATCTCCTTTTTTTTTTAAATAGTATATATAATGCTATGTTCTTATTCTACGTATATATTTATATTAATTATAATAAGTGTCAAGCGATGTTGTGTGTCTCAAAGATTCTTGTGATCAGAGATCCTATGTGGTTGAGTAATTAGATGATGATTTTTTTTTCATGTTGTTACTCAAAATAATTCCAGAATAGGCGGTATTGGTCATAAAAGGTAAACTTCGACTAGCACCACTAGATTTATGAATTTACTTATTTTCCGTACCGCCAGGTCTTTTATTTATTGTAATAACGAGACACTATTATTTTGCCGTATCTGTTTTCGTTACTTTTGGACTGGACATAGCTTCCAATGCTAGTGGTTCTTTTAAAGTTAAACACACAAAATTACTTAACTACGTTGTTTGGGAATAAGGTAGTTACAACTTCCTATTTTTAATTTGTCATGCGCAGAATATTAACTGCGGAAAAGTTTTGTCGCAAGAGTCTCTAATTCCCTTACATAATGAGCGGGATTTTAAACTTACTCTTACTCAGTGTTCGTATACAATACTGGTCGAATGATGTTGATCTCGGTGTTCTTGAAGTGGCGAACGCTGTTACAACGATCGGTTGTAGACTTTTCGCGTCGATTGATGATCCAGCATACCGTCGGAGTTGAGGTTATTTTCTGAAGGCGTGTCTCCCCCAGTTTTTATTCAATCCTTCCCGTGCTCGTGCTCCTGCAGCGAAGTCTTATAGATGCGCGGTACGTGCAAGTTCCTTAATACACAATTGTCCGTCACTCACTTACGGAAAATTCAGCGTGGCAATGTCTTTTCCGTTAACACAAAATTAACTAAGTTAAATGTCTGTTTAACGTTCACTCGTGCACAGGTTTAATGTTCGTAGTTTTACACCCTCCGTCGTGGAGTTTCGGTAACCAGTTTTCACTTGACTTTTGGTATTACGATTTTTCATTGAGTAATCCTGGCAGGATCGCCAATTTTATGTTACGCAAAATGGCTCGATGACTCGAATCCAACTAGCGTTCGTTATAAACTCTGTTCTTGTGCAAAATACACATCACAAGATAACGCGTCTTTATAAAGAACCTCTGGTTTTCGAATCGCCAGGTTAAGTTTTTGATGAAGCCTTTCCAGGGCTGTATTACGTGTCAGAATGGTAATACGCGTAACAATAGGTCTGTAGCCCAACGGTGTCTTTATCGACGGCGCAGTCTTTCCTCGATGTCAGAATCAGGACCAATATTGGAAGTGAGATGAGTTTCACGTGTATTTTTATACTTGCCGAAATGTTGATCAAAGGTCTCTTTCCTTGGGACTCCTGTTATAACAAACAGTCGACGTCTTTACAGAAAGAGGACGAACCTTGGTGAGTACGATGCGAAACTGGTGAAGAATCAGAGCTTGCCAGGATTTGGAACAAGGTGTCTTCAGGTTATCACAAAGGAGAAGATCACGAGTTAATTGTGTCAATGATTTAATTACACTTATATCAGTTCGTTACATCGATGTTATTTTAACTCGGATGCGGATAACACTCTTCCGGTTTATTAGCGCGATGGTTTAAACGTTACAACAAACGCGTTCGCGTAATTTACGGAGTTTCTTAATGAAAACTTGCGCGTGTTATCCCGTGTACTGTACGGCGTATCGCTAGCGTAGCAGCTAACAGTCGAGGTCTTTAAGAGAGAACCTCTTCGTAACAGTGATTTCACGATTCTGACTTATAGGTCGTCAGTCCCGTGCTACGCAGGGCCGATATTTGTCGGATAGCGATAGTGGGGCAAGGGTTTACGTGACTGCATTTCTAGGAATGCATCCGTGGGACCCATCGATAAGTATATATTCCCACGCGTTAGTCTGACTCAGTCCGCAGTGTTTCAAGGGTTTTGGACAACGGACTCACGCCGAAGGCGAAGCGCAATAAAATTTAATCTTATAAAATATTTATATAAACGTTGAGAGCTCGGGCGCATATGCAGGCCGAGAAATATTGATACTTAATCCTAGACAAAGTTGCTTTGCGCGTTGGTCGCTTGGTCACGTACGCAAGCCATGAGACATAGCGAGTTATATTAACGAAAAAATATATGAGCATATATTTTTATTTTGTATTTATATTTGTTCTTATTCTATGGATATGAGAATAAAGTATTTGCTCTAATTAAGGCAATTTATGCGGTTGGCTTAACAATGTAAACAAAATTGAACAAGAATCGCTGACGCGAGTACGTCACGTTCCTCGGACTGACGATCACAAATCAATGAAACAAAGTGCAGCATATGCTCGAAGAATTTCGAGGCCACGAAGCGTACAACCAACAATACGTCGTCCCGCACAAATAGTATTCGTAATTTTTTTTATGTATTTTATTCGCGAAATTTACGACACTAGAGATTTCTCTTCCATCGAGCGGAAGTCTCGTCACCGGCGCTCTGTCGTCAATAATAACAACGCTTCGAAATCTCGCAACCCAGTCACACACACACACACGCAACACTCGTATCTCGGATGATTCGTAAAAACGTCACGAAGTGTCTCGCGTCTTGTAAAACGTTGCACGATCTTTTCCTTCCTCCGATCTCTCCCTTCTTCCAGATTCCGAGATATCCGAAGAGAAATATATCCTGCGTAACGAATCCCTCGACCCTTTTCCTATTTTCCTTTATTCCACATTTTTCATTTTTCTCACTCCATTCTATTTATCTTTATTTAATTTATAAACCGTGCACCGGAAGTACGTTTTCCGAATTTTTAACGCGTTTCGATCTTTTCCGTTGGGACAAAAAAATCGACTGCGTTGAGAAAGTTTCCGGAAGTGAATGGATTTATCGGGACCACAGAAGAATTTCAGGGCCTGCACGACCGAAAGAAAAAAAAACTCTCGGTCTCGAAAATCCAAACACCTTTGAAAATAGTTTACATCCAACAATGGCGATTCACGAAATCCCATGATCGATTTTGACGTTTTATGGGCGAGGAACGAGACGCGACGGTGCGTAAGGGAAATGAGAAAAGAATGGGGATTAAAAAAAGAGCGCGAAAGGACATAGTCGAGGAGGATCTTTGACGAGATGCTTTCGGAAGATCGAGCCCTTCGTGGCACGAGAGTCGGTTGGAGGATTCGGTGCAAGGATCCGGCAGGAACACGCACGAGGGTGCGCGTCTTTATACAGGGTGTGCCATTTGAGTTGGTGAAACGACGTATCTCGACAGGGATGCACCTTAGGGCAAAATGTTTTAAACAAAAGTTCTATCGTTTTCGACCAAAAAAATTCTGGTGTTGGATATTTTTCGTTCGATGGCATATTTCAAGGCTAATTCAAGGTCAATTTTAGTTTCTAAATGGGAACCGATATTTTCTATTTTGTAATCATTATTGCGTACACGGAGAAAAATACGGCCTCAAATTCTAACACTGGTTGCCAGAATTCTAATGTTCAGTGCTAGAAAAGTACAGCAGTTTCCTTTCAGTTTGGAATTCTAAGACTTGTAAAGAAATGTAAAAATGATTGTCACACCGTATAGTAAAAATGATGCGTGCATATTACACTTGAAATTATTCTCGCATAGGCACGAGTCCTATATGCTGTATAGGACTTTTTGTAAAATACCAACCTTTATTACACGTTATATTTTCATGTGGATTTTACTATACGTATAGCATGAATCTTCGTGTATGTATAGATTTCACTATAGGCATAGCACAAATCTTCGGCGTATAGCGAAAAATATTACGGAGTTATTAGTAAAATGTGAGTCTTTATACCGTACTTTTTGTAGAATACTGGAAACCAATTGTTCCAATCGCGTGGGCAAAATATTTTTTGAATACTACAAAAAATCACAATATGCCGAATAAAATGTATTATTGGTATCAGTTTTCGTGCCATATCGCAGGTTGAAATTTAAATTTCTTCATTATTACTATACCATAATTACAATTCTTATCTTCCATTCAATACTCTTTGATATTTAATGATATTTTTTTTAGAAGCATAGGATCAATTCTAAACTTCGAGGCCCCTGTTTTTTCCGTGTAAGAAAATCGGTAACTTTTGGCTGAAACTTTTTTTGTTCGACCTAACTTTTTACAGTTCAAAATATTTTATACTGATTCATCGGCTACCCGGTTAGCAAAATATCTTTAAAAATTGAAGCCGAAGAGAAAAACGTTCCAGACAAAACTTAACTATCTTCTTACACGAAAAATGATTCCGGATTAAAAAATATCGGTTCCCATTTGAAAAACTAAATTTGATATTGAAATAATCTCGAAAATGACCAGCGAGTAAAAAAAACCAACATCATCATTTTCGTTCCTTAAAACTATGAAACTTTTGTTTAAAACATTTTTTTCCTAAACTGCATCCCTCCCGGGATGTTTCGTTGTGTCAACTCAAATGGCACACCATGTGTACACGTTGCAGGTGGGAAGATTTCGAACTGGTTTAGCAGGCTGCCCCACGGCTATATATATATATATATACGCACACACGCACACAAACACACACACACACACACACACACACACACACACACACACACACACACACACACACACACACACACACACACACACACACACACACACACACACAGAAGGGGAGGACACACAAACGTAAAAGCACATAATTTTATTCATTTGGCCGGACGTATACTACTATATTTAGAATATCGGAAATAAAAATTCTCGAATCTTGTGCCAATGAATCACCAAGAGTAGTTAACCAAGTTCCAAAGGTTTTCGAATTTATGGCAATTCTTTAGATAAGTGACTTTTCCGAAAAATGAGCATAACATTTTTTTGTTGCTATTTTCTCATTTATAGGGGTGTAAATGATGATATTCAGTCGGGGGAAGCTCAAATTTAACCCCCCCCCCCCATAAAAAGTTATAGGGTTTCGAAGTTCGCGAAAATACGGGATAAAATATGGCATTTTTGAACTTTCCGACGCCTAATCGGATTTGTTTGGGTTTTTGAAAAATTCGAAATTATTTTTACCGATTTTCGGCCCGTCAAAAATGTTAGCTTCCCCCGACTGAACATCATCATTTATAACCCAATAAATGAGAAAATAGCAAAAACAATTTTTCGGAAAAGTCAGTTATCTAAAGAATTACCAAAAAAAAATTCGGACGTTGGGAAAAGTGGAGTACCAAAAATAAAAGAAAAAGAACTTTTATTTTTCGCAAGCCCGGCACCTTCACCGCTCAACGCGGGAGAATTTTGCCAAAAAATCATCGGCGACTTTTAAATAAAAACGATCTAAAAAAATCGGCTTCGTCCCCCACTGCCCGTATCGTGCGAAGCACGCTTTGAGAATTGAGAACCCCTCGAAGAAATTTATGGGTTCCTTTTGGAGTCGGCGAACGCAGCAGTAATGGAGGAGGGGGGGGGGGGCGAGAGGTCCGCCCGAAACCATCGCAACGGGGGTTGGAACGACACGGGTAGACGAGCACCACACCATGAACCGTCTCCAGTCTAACTCGGTGGATCGTGTTATGTCGCACTTATGCATCATTCGAAGTAAGATCTAAACTTGTGTGTGTGTGTGTGTGTGTGTGTGTGTGTGTGTGTGTGTGTGTGTGTGTGTCCGCGTGTGTGTGTCCGCGCGCGCGCGCGCGCGCGCGCGCGCGTGTGTGTGTGTGTGTGTGTGTGTGTGTGTGTGTGTCCGCGTGTGTGTGTCCGCGCGCGCGCGCGCGCGCGCGCGCGTGTGTGTGTGTGTGTGTGTGTGTGTGTGTGTGTGTGTGTGTGTGTGTGTGTGTGTGTGTGTGTGTGTGTGTGAGAGAGAGAGAGAGAGAGAGAGAGAGAGAAAAAGAGAGAACGACATGTAACTGCCCCACCTTGCATCCCCCTTAACGAATTCACATGAAGGGGAGAAATATGTTCCCTTTCTTCTTCTCCTCCTTCTTCCTTCCTCCTTTTTTTTCTTCTTTCTCGTAATGCACAAAGGTGCACATTCGGGGGCCCCTCGATCACGCACACTCTTCGCAAGGATCCCTTGACTTCGTTTTGTTACCCCCTAAGGGAGAGAAAGAGCGAGAGAGAGTATACACGAGTCGTGTACAACGGTAACCGCACAGGGGCGCCTTACCTTCCTTTTCCCTCCTCTTTTCCATCGTCTTAAATTCGTCCCTTAGCTCGAAACGCTTCCCCGCGAGCATCTGCAGTCGTCACTGAGATTTCGCCCCGGTCGTTTCAGCTGCCAACTATTCGCGCGATCGTTCAATGTTTCTTTTTGTTGTTGTTGTTATTACCTTGTTTGTTTATCGGGGCGAAAAATAACTCTAAAATGCGGCTGGGCAGTTGTTGTCTTTTAAAAAAAGAAATTCAAAACGTTTTTGGATAAAAATGTAGAATTTCTCTTGTTTTTTTTTGAACACATAATATCGTTTTTGTAAATCGAAAAATCGTGAGTTTTTAGTTACATTTTCACCTCTATATATCGCACCCACATACGGAATGAGTCACTAAAAATTTGACACTCGAAAGCTTGTATGAATATTGATTCCGCATTTTTTTAAATGAGCAACAGAACTGAAACATTCGTCAGGATTCACATTTTTGGCCGGCACATTTTTTTTTAATGTATTGAACCCGTCAATCCAATTTCAAGGTCAACTCCATTGACATATCACGGCCTCCAAAAAAAACTAAAAACTCAAAAAACTGAAATAAAATGGGAGTTATAATAATGTTGTGTCTAATAACGGGTTTAGTTATCAACCGGTTGACACTTTTGGACAAAATTTCTGAATTTCGCGTGCACACTTCATAACGGCCCGGAAGAAATCGCCGGAAGTGCCGAATTTCTAGTGATTCATCCGCTGTATATGTGTATATATAAAGTTAAGAGCAAGTGCAGTGACACATTTTTTCAAAAAAATTTAGTGTACAGTGTCTTCGCCTTATATATTATCCAAGGCACAAGAGAGAGAGAGAGAGAGAGAGAGAGAGAGAGAGAGAGAGAAAGAGAAAGAACAAAGTGCGCGGTGCGTGAGTAAATTGACGTTAATAATTTTGTCAAGCAAGGAAATCGATAAAATTTTCGAACGCCGTAAACGTTTTGCGTAATTACTTTGTTGAGGACAGTGAAAAGAGAAAAAAAAATCATCGACGTTACGAGAATAAAAAGAAAAATAATTTTTCCCGCGATCCGGTGAGAGTTACACGATCTATTTGTTGTTCGGGTTTGTTTTTCGTGATTACACGAATATACAAAGCGGGGCCTGCTGTCGCTTTTGGTCCCGTACTCGCCGATGGTCACGCACGGTTGAAGAACCCCTTATCTATGTCGGGCGTACACACATACGTGGCCGATAAGCTCTGGGGACGATTGTCGGGGTGTTACTGCGATGTTTCTGCCACGATAATATAGGGCGACCCAGAGAGCGATAGAGAGAGAGAGAGAGAGAGAGAGAGAGAGAGAGAGAGACAGCCGCATCGCGGACCATAGAGGCGCTTGACCCGAAAGTATTCCCGAGAGTGCACACACATTCCTCGTATCCACGGAGGCATCGCTCAAATTATCCCCACAGTACATCTCAGGAGCGCAACAATCGAAAAGCGGAGAACGAAAACAGACGAGAGAGAAAAACGAAAAAGCAAAAAAATAAGATCGGCAAGGATAAGATTGATATAAACAAAGATCGGTAAGAAATCGAAAAAAAAATCGGTAAGAAAAACAAGAACTCCATTGGGCGAAAAAAAGATCGGGCCAAAAAACGGTCAGATCGAATTGTTACCCGAAACAAAACAAAAGTAAGGGCGACAAAAAATCGAACGTGGTGCTCCTCGATTTTTGTTGTTTGATGTGACAAAAGTTCAACCACATGAAAAATCGTGATCGTCGCGAGATAATTCGCGGCAAAAGGTCGGACCGCGTTGGTGTCTGGTCCGTCCTGCAGTTAATTCGCGAGAGAAAGATAAGGGAGCGTGGCCTGCTCGGGAGCCTGAAGAGTGTGTTGCGGAGGCTTCGCGCCTCCTCGATCTATGTCATCGATCGGATCGGCTGGCACGCGCGTCCTCGAAAAATCGCCCCGATGCGGAAGAGAAAAATGTGCGTGAGAACGATGGAGGATAACGAGGACGAGAGAGTTGTCAGCGTTATCATCAACTATTTTACAACGAGGGTAAATAAATTATGAAATCATTCGGACGTCGCGGGTCCCGATCGCGATCGAATAACTTCAATTGCGTTATTTTCATACATACGGGACGAGAAAAAACGTCCATGATATTTGCAAAAAATGCAACCGATCGCTGGTGGTCGAGCAATCGGTATTGCCGATTTCTCAAACAACTGAAATGGCGTACGAAGAATCATTGGAAATCATGATATTAAAGATAGAATATGAATAATAACAAATGGAAGTAATGATAAAGATGGTGGTAAAATAATAAACAGAATTTAAGTAATAATAAATAAAAATAATGAAGTTAGCGTATAATAATAAATATGGGATATAAATAATACTTAAGACAGTTGTATATTAATAAACATAGAGTATAAACAATATTAAATAAAAATAATAAAGATAGTGTAGAGAGATACGTGAAGAGGAATAGGATGCAAATTGAGGCGTTACCCCCACTTGTAGCGCAAAAAAAGGCCTTTTTCATGAATTTTTTTAAAGAAAACTACAAAACTTTTTTGATCGATCAATATACCATCTTAAAGAACACATCTTGAAGAACACTCAGTAATTTTTTTATTGATAAATATTACATTGTTCAGTGGCAAATAGCCGTCAATGAAATAATGTTTTTATATACACAGTTTGCGGTGACCAACATTGGGGCGAAGTGGATCATCTGAAAAAAATGGGGATGGATTTAGTCAAATATAAGTATAAACTAGTCTTTAATCGAAGGATTTTAAAAAAGGTTCATTTTTCACAAAATGGCGGACAGTCAAAGTTAATGGTTCGATTTTAACGAAAAAAACGGCCGTTTTTTGGCTATAAAACGGCCATTTTTTTTCGAAAAAAAAAATCGAACGATTAAAGACTACATTTTTATGTATTAAATAAGCCTGCAAAATTTCAAGAAGATCGGTTCATTAGTGTTCGAGTAATCTTGGTCACCGACTTCAGAAATGCCATTTTGAGAAAAACGCGTTTAAAGTTTCTCTTTCAACGCTCTTTCAACGCGGATTCTTCTCTTTCAACGCTCATATCTCAGTCAATTTTGTTCGGATCGACTTGAAATTTTCAGGACATATTCTCAGATACTTATACTTCAAAAACATGCAATAAAAAAATCGATTTTTTCAAAATCGCAAGTGGGGGTAACCCTTCAATGTACCTGCGACGAGGGTAGTGGTTTGTAGGGGAGGCGGGAGAAAGAAGGAAAATGAAGAATGGAAATATGGGAATAACAAAATTGAGGAAGTAAATAGCTACAAATGCTAGAACATATGACGCAAATAAAAAATGCAAGAATGTCTTTATCGAGCGAGATATTAATTTTTTTCACTTTTAACTCCTCGGTAGGAATGGATTCTGGCTCACCAATTTTTTTTATTAACGTTTTGTATGGCCGCCACCGATTTAGTCCAGTAAACGAGACGGAAACCCGGCACTTTTTAGCGTTGCTTACTG